>JAODAL010007933.1:0-121561 GCA_025379985.1 Phyllomedusa bahiana | reverse complement strand
TGGGCCATCCATACCCAAACTTATATATGGCAGGTGGGAGCCCCCATTTTCATTTTTCAGTTCGAAATCCATTTTCACACTGGGTCTCTGGTATGGGGGGCTACACCGATGACCTCCTTATATTTTGGGGGTCCCTTTTTGGGGCGTCCATACCAAAGTTCATACAGTATATAAATTTTTCCAATTCAGTAATTTGAGGTTTTAAAACCTACCCAAAAACAAAAAACTTTGACCCCTTTTTCCCCTTAAACACATGCTAAAAGGGAGATTTGAAAAAAAATCCAGGGTAAAGAAAAACCTTTCCCCAAAAGCCCATAAGGTGGAAAATTTACAACACTTGAGCGGAAAGTTTCCCAAATTCAAAACAAATACTTTGGATTCTATCCCAAACTGGGGGACTAATAAAAGCAAAAAGAGCATGCACAACATGGGGAAATTTTCAAAAAAAACCCAAAAAATTGTGGGAAACCAGACTGATTAAAAAGAGGATATAAAGGGATACACAAATAAAAAAGCAAAAAAAAAAGGGGGGAAAAAGAACCCCAAAAAGATCTGTTATATCCAAATAAAAAATTTAAAAATAAAAAAAGAAATTTAAATTCCCAGGAAAACAAATTTTTTTCTCTATTTCCATATAACCCCCAACTTTGAGGTAAAAAAAAAAAATTTTTAAAAACATAAATATCTTAAGGCGGGAAAAAACTAGCAAGCAAATTAGATAGAGGATACGATCAAAACCAAAAAGAAATGTAACAAATTGGTAAAAAATAACATCTAATATTTCTGCAGCAAAAAACAAAAAAAAAAGTGGTTTTTCCCATACATTGAAAACCCTTTGGGGAAATTTTTTTGAAAGGGGGCAGCATATAAAAAACAAAGACACAATTTTTAAGGGGAAACATGAAACATGACTTTAAAAAAGGGGGACAAAAAACCCTTCTGGGGGCGGTCAAACACTTTTTAAAAAAAAATATGAAGGTAATATGCGATTTTTGCTTTTTGTAGGTAAAGAAAAAGTGGAGCAATCGGAAGAAAAAGGTTTTGGAAAAAAAAAGGGTGGGGTCTAAGGGGGGCCCTTTTGGAAATCCTTGGAATTAAAAGACAAGGCCCCAAAAGGGGGAATGAAACCCCCCCAAACATTTAGCATAAATTTCCCACAATCTTTAAATTTTCAAAAGGGGTTTAAATTATTAAAAAATGGTACGGGTACATATAGGTTGTATTTAAAGTTTTAAATATATTTGATTTTCAATAGGCAATAAATTGTTTTAAAAACGTAATTTTTTAAAAAAGGGTTTTTAAAAAAAAAAAGGGGGAATTGTTGATGTCATATGTGACAAAAAAAAGGAAACCCTTTTCCCAATTTAACAAACATAGTAAAAATGTGTATTAGAGCCGTGAAAAAAGGGTTAAATCTTTTGTACCGGGAAACGCGTAGGTTTTATTGCCGTTATTTTAAATCTTTGCATTAAAATTTTTATTAATAAAATTTTAAAATTTTTTTTTCCTTTTTCCTACGCGGAAATCCACTCGTTTGAAATTTCCCTTTTTCATGTATCCCATAAAATTCGCAAAAAGCCCAAAACTGAGGGGCTAATCCGTCCCTGCTTCGTAAAGGAAACCCAAGGGGAAAGGGCTGCCGGGTACAAGATCTGAAATCAAGGGACCCGGTTCCCCCGGGGGTGTTTTCTGTTTTTTTATCAGGCTACTTTCCCTTTTTTGATTTTTTTTGGCCCAATTTTGCCCTGGGGGGTTAAGTCCCAGGGAATTTTATAGGAAGCGATTTAAGGCGGGGGCATTTCCACCGTGTCATACAAAAACACAACATTGTAAAAGACCCAAACCAAGCCCCCCTTTTCATATTTAAGCATGGCACAACGTTCTACAGAACCCTGCAGGCTATGTGCAGCCTGGAAATAGCTGCTTCTTAATTCGGACCGAATTTATTTTTGTCGGAAAATTCGCCGAAGTGACCGAATAGAATTTTTGAGAAATTCGCCCATCTCTACTCTAGACCTGAACCCAATCGAAAATCCTTGTTGGGTGCTGAAACTCAATGTAGCCCAGCAACAGCTCTGGAACCTGAAAGATCTGGAGAAGATTTATATGGAGGACTGGGCCAAAATCCCTGCTGCAGTGTGTGCAAACTTGGTCAAGAACTGCAGGAAATATGTGACCTCTGTAATTGCAAACAAAGGTTTCTGTACCAAATATTAAGTTCTGTTGCATCAAATACTTATTTCATGCAATAAAATGCAAATTAATTATTTAAAAATCATGCAATGTGATTTTCTTATTTTTCTTTTTAGATTCTGTCTCTCACAGTTGAAGTGTATTTACTAAAAAATTACAGACTTCTCCATTCTTTGTAGGTGAAAAATCACCAGTGTATCATATACTTATTTTCTCCATGTCTGTAACACTCAACTCTTTTAAATTGTCATGTTATTCAATTTGTATGGTAAAAAAACAAATAAAAATCTGTGCTAGAATTGCATATTTTTGTTCATCCACCCTCACGGAAAACAACATCAAAAGTGATCAAAAACTCTTATGTGACTAATTTTTTTTTACCAAAGAAAATGTCTGTTCTTCCTGCAAATAAAATGCCCTCACACAGCTCCATCAAAAGGAAAAAAAAATAAAAAATTATGGCTCTTAGAATATCGTGAAACTTTTTTTTTTTAAAAGCATTTTTAATTTGTAAGTGTAGGGTTGTGTGGAGGGGTCTGCAAAAGGGATGTATCATGTAAAATGAGTGTGTAGTTTCCTTTCTTCATTTGGTATATTTTATTATGTTACCTTTTCCTGACATTTAACATAAGTTTGTCATGTTCGGGACGGAGTTCCCACAAATTGCCATATATTTCAGTAGCGCGATCATGAGGGCTCAAAAGCAGAGCCCGCACAATTACTTTTGGGAACCAGCTGTATGCTACAGCTGGGGTCCTACACTGATGGTGAGGACTTTTTCCTATCCATGTGATTCAGAGAATGTTTTCTTGTGACACATTGTGCTTTATGTTAGTAAGAAATTTTGTTCCAAAAAGTCCTTGTTTATTCTTGAAAAATATCAAAGTATTGTGAAAAATGTACCAATTTCAAACTTAAAAAATTTCTGCGTGTAAGACAGATAGTTATTCCACTCAAAACAGTTTATAACCAGCATTTACCATATGTCTACTTTAGGTTGGCATCATTTTTTAAATGTCTTTTTTTATGACATTAGGGGGCTTAGACATTTAGTAGTAATTTTCACATTTTCTAGAAAATTTGCAATATACATTTTTTTTATGGACCAGTCCAACTCTGACCTGGCTTTGATTGGCCTGTATATTAGATACCACCATAAATGACTCCATTTAACAAACTACACCTTAAAGTATTTAAAACCACATTTATGAAATTTATTAACCCATTAGGTGTTTCACAGAAACTAAAACAAAGTGGAGGTGAAATTTCAAAATTTCACTTTTTTTTTTGCAGATTTTAAATTTTTATCCATTATTCACAAGGAAACGGTAGCTCTGACAAAGGAAATGCAACTTAAAATTGATTCCCCAGATTCTGTCGTTTTCAGAGATATCCCATATGTGGACCTAGTGCACTATTTGGCTCAATCACAAGCCCCAGAGTATGAGGAGCACCTGCCGGGCTCTGGGGTCTCATTTTCATTACAATTTTATTTCGGCGCCATTTCAGGTTTGCGGACACCCTAAGGTGCTAAAACTTAATAAACACCTCTAAAAAGACCCCATATTGGAAAATACACTCCTTACGGAATATATCCAGGGGTGTAGTGAGCATATAAACCCCACAGGTGTTTCAGAAATTTTTTAAGCGTTAGGCTGTGAAAATGAAGAATTTTTTTTTCCAACAATCTGCAATTTTGGCTGAAAATATTGAATTTTTATAAAGGATCCTGGAAAAAAGCACCCCAAATTTTGGTACGCAGTTTCTTCCAAGTTCAGCAATACCCTACAGGAGGGTGTAAATTGCTGTTTGGGCGCATGACAGGGCGTAAAAGGGAAGCGTTATTTGGCTTTTGGAACGCAGATTTTGGTGGGTGAGATGTCGCATTTGCAAAGCCCCCAAAGTACCAGAACAGGTGAAACCTTCCATAAGTCACCCCATTTTGGATTCAACACCCCTCATGGATCTCATCTAGGCATGTATTGTGCATTTTGGGCACACAGTTGTTCCATAGGTTTTTTTAGCGTTGGGACATGAAAATGGGGGGGGGAAACACAGTTCCGTCATTTTTTTGGGGGGTTTCAATTTTACAGCGTTCGCCGTGCAGTGTAAATGACAGGATAACTTTACTATGGGGGTCAGTACAATTACAATGACATAAATTTTATATAGTTTTTTTATGTTTTATTACTAGAGATGAGCGATTATAATCGACAAAGTTGAAATCGGCACGATTTTTAGGCTGATCGGAAATTTCCGATCACGTGATATTTTAGATGACAATCTTACAGATAATCTATTACTATCGTGCCATTTTCAGCGTTTCCTGTCATTTTGGTGGCCAGCAAATCAGCTTAGAGCATAGAGCAGGATGAGCTGGGTGTGCGATGTCATGACTGTGATGTGTATGGTTGTCATTGGCTGGAAAAAAATCACATGACCTCGTTTTGCATAGAATAGCATTTCCTGTTCAGTATCAGTCTTTCAGAGTCTAACATTAGAGTAAGACATCTGCTGCATGTCTCTCAATACAGCTCAGCTCAGAGACACAGTTCTTATCTTTATTCATACATACAACTATGTTTTTAGCTGTGAACATTAGAATATAGGTAGATTAGAGAATTTCAGTTCTTATTTAGTTAGACAGAGACTTTTAAAGAAGCATCTAGCGCTGTCCAGTGCGGTGTGGAAGGGGGGCGGACAGACAGAAAGACAGACAGGCTTTGGAAAGGAGGGTGCATATTGTGGAGCCCAGACTCTGCTTTGAACCTGCATTGAAATGGCATTATTTTACCACTTTTTGGCCAGCACACCTCGCACCTGAGGTGAAATTGTACCTTTTATTTTGTGCGTCCCAGTATTTTTCAAATAGCCACGTTGTACGCCAATTTTGATACAGAAATTTTCTAGTAACTGTTCTCGTGTGTCATTACTGCAAGAAAACGCAATTTCTCATCCGTTTAACTTTTAAATAGCTGTATTGCACTTTGGTGGGCCCCATTTTTTTTCAAATAGCCACGTTGTACGCCAATTTTGATACAGAAATTTTCTAGTAACTGTTCTCATTTGTCATTGCTGCAAAAAACGCAATTTCTCATATGTGTAACTTTTAAATAGCTGTTTTGCACGTGGTGCGCCCCAGTTTTGTTCAAAGAGCCACCTTGTACTTACATTTGGATACATAAATTTTGTAGTAACTGTTGGTGTATTTCATTGGTGCATAAACCACCGTTTGTTTTCGGTATAACTTTTAAATAGCTGTATTGCAAGTGGTGCGGCCCCAGTTTTTTCAAATAGCCATGTTGTACGACAATTTTGATAGAAAAATTTTCTAGTAACTGTTCTCTTTTGTCATTGCTGCAAAAAATGCAATTTCTCATTCGTGTAACTTTTGAATAGTTTTATTGCATTCGGTGAATCTGTTTGGCGCAGATAGCGTACTTGTGTAATAGTTTGTTGAAAACTATCAATTCGTAGTCCTACTGGGCAGTTGTAAATCCCTGGGACTGAAGGAAGAACACTGTTGATTTTGTCTTACGGTTCTTCCACCAGACCGCATTTCACAGGTATTCGATAGAAACAATTCTGTTTCTAATCCTAGTTGGCTGTTGGAAATTAGAGGGATTTAAGAATAGCTGTGATTTGCCGTCTTTCAAAAAGAGACTGTCAAAAACTCTTCCATCTCTTTTTTAATTTTTATCATTCTGAACATGGAGTGAAATGCAGGTGATAAGCGAGCAAAGAGGGGTGTAGGACATGGAGGTAGAGGTACGAGAGAAGGTGCTCCTTCCAGTGCTGGCGACAACACGCAAGCCAGCGGATCGTCGGTTGCAGGACCGTCAGGCCTGTCATCGCTGGGTCAGTGCCCTGTGAATCTCAGTAACGAACAGCGTCGCCAATCTGTTCTTCAGTGGTTAATGCAACCTGCATGCTGCAGTCCAGGACAGGGATAGTCAATTGAACTAAAATGGTGGTTCAAAGACTCCTTTTTCTGGCACTTTTTAATCTGTGGGTCAGACAGGTTTAATGGTCATGCTGTGGTACAGGACAGGTATAGTCAATGTCCAGTTCAAGAAAAATGATGGTTCAAATAATACTGCCTTCTGGCACTTTTTAATTTGTGGGTCATGCAGGTTTAAGGGTCATGCTGTGGTACAGGACAGGGACAGTGAATAGTCAGTGACTCTTGTTGCCTAATTGTCTTGCCTAAGATGTAGCACGTATCCAGTTTACTGTTGTGGATGTTAATTCCAGATTCTCCAGCCCTGTTTGGGTGTAAGAATGAAGGTGTTATTCCTCTCCCATAGTCTTTAATGGTCATCGGCGATAATCTGTTATCGACCATCGGATATCATCATGATAATTGCCGATATCGACTATAGAATCGATAACGATAGTTGATACAATCGCTCATCACTATTTATTACTTTTACACAATAGAAATATGTCTATAAAAAATTGTGTTTTTTTGTTGTCCTATTCTGACAGCCATAACTTTTTTATTTTGCTGTGTGTGTAGCTGTGTAATGGGATGAGTTGATGTTTTTATTGGAACCATTATGGGGTGCATATGATACTTTGATCACTCTTTATTAAGGTTTTTGTGAGGACTTTTGAACAAAATAGAGCAATCCTGGTAGTGATTTTTTTATTTTTTTTACAGCGGTCACAGTGCGGTATAAATGACATGCTAGCTTTACTTAGCAGGTCGATATGATAACAGCGATACCCAGCGATACCCAATTTTTATATTTTTTTATGTTTTACTGCTTTTACATAATAAAAACACTTTTATTCAAAAAGGAAAACATGTTTTTGCATTGCCATAGTCTCAGAGCCATAACTTTTTTATTTTTTTGTGTACGGAGCTGTGTAGGGGTTTGTTTTTTGAAGGATGAGTTGACATTTTTATTGGTATAATTTTTGGGGGAACAAGGCTTTTTGATAAGTTTTAAATCCGTTTTTTGGAAAGCAGGGTGAAGAAAATACTGTAATCCTAGTATTTTTATTTTTAACAGCGCTCACCGTGCAGTATCTGTGACAAAGTTCTTTTATTCTGTGGGTCGATACGATTACGGTGATACCCAATTTATATAGTTTTTTTTATGTTGAAGCGATTTTTAAAAAAAATGTTTTTATTGTGTAAAACAATATTTATGCATCACTTTATTCTGATAGCCATAACTTTTTTATTTTTCCGTATACAGAGCTGTGTAAGGACTTCTTTTGTGGCATGAACCGACGTTTTAATTGGTACCACTTCGGCTTTTATGTGAGTGTTTGACTTTTTTCTACGGCGTACACTGTGCAGGTAAATTAATGTGATATGTTTATAGGGTGGGTCGTTACGCACACGGCAATACCAAATATGTGTACTTTATTTTATTTTTGATCTTTTTTGGGCATGCTTGTAAACGGGAAAAGGGTGGTGTACATGTTTATATTTTATTTTTTGTGTTTTACTTTTTAAAAAAACTTTTTTTTACACTTTTTTTCACTTTTCCCCAGAGGGGAATTGTATGAGAGATCTTCAAATCTCTCATACAATAGGAGATCTGCCCACAGCTTTTTGCTGTGTACTGGTCTCCATGGCGACTGTCAGTCGCCTTGGCTGGCAATGCCCACAATGCATTGACTTTCACTTCCTGGGCCATCTGGTAGGAGACACCGGTCGCAGCTGCCTCACTATCGTGCGGCAGCTGCAACCGGAGCAGGCAGGAGCAAGGGGTTAAACACCCGCGGACGGAGCTCATTCCGGCCGTGGGTGATGCGGCACGAAGCCAGCGGTAAATTACCGCTGGTTCCATGTCTTGATCATGCGGGGCTCACTTGTAAGCCCGTACAATCGCTAGGATGTACTCATACGTCCATTTGCGGGAAAGCACTTCCGCTAGGGCGTATGAGTACGTCCAATGTCGGGAAGGGGTTAACCCATTAAATGTTGTCAATTGTGACCACACATTCAAGGGGTTTGACAGAGGGAGGGGGCTTCCTCTGTCTCTATTGGCACACCGCCGTGCAATCGCAGGGTGCCAATGGCTGCCAGAACAACCTGGAAGCCTAATAAAGGCTTCCGGGTTGTTTGTGAGGTCACCACACCTACATGTGCCTAGTTCAGTTACACAAAACATAGCAGTACAGTCATGTAATGCTATACGTTGTACCAGCGACAAAGTAAAACACACACACTTGCCCTTTTCCCATTACAAATTTCAAACACACAATTTAAAAAAAACGTTTGGAATCATCATATGTGATAACTCATGTCATGTTAATTATCTCGGATGGTGAACACGTAAAACCAACAAAAAAAGAAAAGCAATGCCATAATTCAGTTTTTTGCCCATCCTGCTACACATAAAATAGAATAAAAAGGGATGAAAAAATCATGGAAGCCCCAAAGTGATACCAATGAAAATGTCACTTTGTCCCCCAAACATAAAAAAAAAAACCTTACACAGCTCTGTATAAAGAAAAATAAAAAAGTGTTATAAAAAAAAAATGTGAATTGGATATCGCTGTAATTAAAAATGTAAAACTAACTTATTATTTAAACTGAATGGCAAGTGCTGTAAAAATTAAAAACCACTACCAGAATGTCTGTATTTTCTTCACCCTACCTCCCAAAATACAGATTAAAAAGAAATGAAAAAGACAAATGTCCCACATATTATGCCAATGGAAATGTGAACTCAGCGCGTATAAAACAAACCTTTATGTAGCACTGTATACAAAAAAATAAAAAAGTTATGGCTCTCAGACTACAACAATGAAGAAACGTGTTTTATTTTATTTTAACAAAGACAGCGACATGTACGGACGGGACTACAACATTTTTTTTTTTGCCGTATCTTGCACAAAAAAACTGTCGTAACCCAGTTCTATAGATATATGAACAGTCGTACACCAAAACCTGTGCCAGTCACGGCACTTTTGATTGTTATGCGCCAAAGTTATGCTATGCAAGGTATACTACACACCATATTTATGAACCCACATACAACAGGTTTATACATACTACCGCCGTAAAGCCAGTACAGGGGGTACTGCTATACGGGGCCTCGTGAAACAAGGGGGCCCACTACAAGCAGGCCCTCTTGTTTCCACACTTGTTAGCCTGGACACGGAGCCGGGGCCCATGCGGCTCAGCAAGTGAGGAGGGGGGGCTGCGCTCCGAGCACAGAAATCTTTACATCACAATAGCTGCAGCAGCTGCGTCTTTGACTTACTTCCAGTTCTCCTGTGATCGGAGTCAGACCCTCCTCTCTCTTCCTGTGGGCGGGGCTTCAGTGACTACTGCTAGGAGAGAGAGAGAGAGAGAGAGACAGAGAGAGAGAGAGAGAGAGGTCTCCCATCACAGGAGATGCAGGAGAACTGGAAGTAAGTCAGAGACGCAGCTGTTGCAGCTATAGTGAAGTAAGGAGCCCCCCCTCCTCACATGCTGAGATAATGAGGGGCCCCATTGAAGCCCCAGGGGTCACACTGAAGCACCCTCTTAAGGCCCCAGCACCCCCCTCCCAGGCCCCAGCCATGTGGGCCCCTCTCAAGGCCCCAGCACCCCCCTCCCAGGCCCCAACTATGTGGGGCCCCTCTTAAGGCCCCAGCATCCCCCCTCCCAGGCCTTTTAGCCATCTGTTTATTGCCTGCCGCTTTTATACCTTTCTGCTTTCTCTGTTTCTGTCCCATTTTCTCCTGATCTTTCTACATTATGTTTGTCTGCCTGGTCTTTGTCCTTTGTTTCCCCTTACCCGTTGCAGGGGCTGTCATCCAGTTATCACCAACAGTCTAGGGTCGGGCTGGCAAGTAGGCAGGGACAACGCTGGGGGGCATAGTGTTAGGGCTCACTGTCTGTATTTCCAGTTCGAGTTCTAGGGTCCCCTTTAGGCCCCGTTCATACGGCTTATTTCCGACGGATTTGTGCGCCGTATTGAGCGCACAAATCCGTCGTGAATACGGGGCGGGACGGGGGCGGGGCCGGAGCGCGGCGGGGGCGCCGCGGGGGCCGCTCCCGTCCGCGCTGTAAATAATGTGCATGTCACTTTCTCCCCCCGCGGCGGATTTGCCGAGCGGGGAGGAGCGACGGAATCCACTGCTCTCATAGAGAACAGTGGATTACCGTAATGACTCCGACGGATGGGCGCCGTATTGAAGCGCAAATCAGGCGCGGAATACGGCGCCAATCCGTCGGCAAATAAGCCGTGTGAACGGGGCCTTACAGTCACATTCTACATTGATTCAGTTGGTGCTGTGTCAGTTTCATACATGTCGCCCAAAGTGTTTTAATTGTATAATAGCAGCAAAACATTACAAAAAATATAAATTTGTTAGTGCTGTAATGGTATTGACCTGCTGAGTAAGAGTAAGGGCTAGTTCACACGGCTTATTGCCGACGTAATTGCGGGGACGGACTTCGCCCCGCAATTACGCCGGCTGCCACAGACATTCATTATTCACGGCACGTACAGGCCGTAAATAATTGACATGTCACTTTCTCCCCGCCCGGCGTATTCGCCGAGCGGGGAGAGGAGACGGAAATCATAGTTCTCTATGAGAACTGTGGATTACCATAATGACAGAGATGGATTTCAGCCGTACTGCAGCGCAAATACGGCACGCAGTACGGCTGAAATCAGTGCCCAAATCAGCCATGTGAACGAGCCCTAATATGTAATTTACAGGCTGCTGAATTTTGTTATTCCTGCCTCCAAAACTCCTTGATAAAAAGCGATCATAATATAATTTGAACCTCCAGATGGTACCAATGAAATGTCAACTCATTCTGCATAAAACAAGCCCTTACTCAGCTCTGTATAGAAAAAAAAGAAAAATGTATGGATGAATAACATAAAAACGCAATTTTTTACAAAATCATTTCTATTGTGTCAAATTAGTGAAACATAAAAAAACTATATCAAATTGACAATGTAATTGTACTGTGCTGACCCACATAGTAAAGTTATCATGTCATGTATATTGCATAATGCTGTAAAAATTAAATCCAAAAAACAATGGTGGAATTGCTGTTTTCTTCCATTTTTATGGCCCAATGCTAAAAAAAAAACTGTGATACACCTGTCGGCCCAAAGTGCACAATGCATGATTCCTTAATGTGTAATTCCCCAAATTAGGTCTTTTAGGGGTATTTATTAAGTTTTGGCATCTCAGGTTGTCAGCAAACTTGAAATGGTGCCTAAATATAGTAAATAGGTGGTCCTCCTTAGGCCTGTCGTTTGTTGAAATATCCTCTTAGTGTGTGTTCACACGATGTACTGCGTACAGTACATCGTGTGTTTCGGGAGCTCGCGCTGATCAGCCCGTACTCCCGAGGTACGGGGGCCCCATAAACGTGCATTACTCCTGGCGCGAATAAATGGCATGTCATTTATCTTCCCGCGCGTACAATACTATCGTATTGTACGCGCGGGGAGAGGAGGTGTAATCCATAGTTCTCTATGAGAGCTATGGATTAAAGTAATTATGGGGTGCATTTCCCCGTGTATTAAGCGCAGTACGCCACGAAATATACAATTAAAACACTTTGGGCGACATGTATGAAACGAAATACGCAGCGAAATGCGTTCCAAAATAAGCAGTGTGAACATATCCCTAGGCCACATGTTTGGCTCCCATCATGACTTACTTCACTTAGGGCTAAGGCTATGTTCACACAGTTGAAAATGGGACATATTTTGGCCCGTATTTTGGCCCGTATTTCGCGCCGTACTGCGCTCAATATGGGGCGAGATACATCCCAATATTTACGGTAACCCACAGTTCTCTATGATAATACGGATAATACGTCGCGGGGGGAGATAAGTGACATGTCAATTACTAGCAGTGAATACGCGCCGCTAGCAATGAATGTCTATGGGGCCGGCGGGCTGCCGGCCATCCTGCCGCGCATCGTGGGAGTCGCCGCGAGCTTCCGTAGTCCCGGCGTAATTGCAGGGCGTAATTATGCCCCAAAATTATGCCGTGTGAACATAGCCTTCGAGGCTTGGAACAAGAAAGTCTTTTCTTGGTTTGTGAGAGAAAAAACATAACAAAATGTCCCAGCTTCCTAAATTACTCTATTTTCTAAAAAATGCCTAACAAGGGGAATCAATATTGAGTTGATTTTCTCTATTAACATCTACTATGTTCCAGTAAAAACACTTCTTAAATACTTTTAGAATTGTTTTTTAAATGGAATGATTTTATGGGTGTCTAACACACAGGCCCCTAAAAGCGACATCAGAACTAAACTGGTCCGTTAAAATCTTGAAAAGCCCCCAAATGTCCTATAAAATAGAAAAAGAGATTTAAAAAATGATGCCAACATAAAGTAGACATATGGCAAATGCTAGTTACAAACTATTTAGTGCGGCATAACTATCTACCTTACATGCAGAACTTTTTATTCACAAATAAACAAGGACCATATTGACCAAAATTGATAGCTAACTTAAAGGGGTTTTCTTATTTCAAAGATCATAGTTCAACAGGTTGGGAATAAAAATATCAGCATGTAGGCCCTTGGTTACCATAAGCAAAGTGCTATGGTTTAAGAAAATGGTCCGTTTGTTTAATTTTTGGAAGTGAGAGAGAGCTACGGTCGGGTTACGCCCAGGTCCTGCCCCTGGTCGTATTCAGGAATGCGCATCAGAAGGAGTAGCAGGGGAGAGGATGCGTATGGGAGGGAGCAGGTACATGTGTGCACGGAGATGAGTTCTGCCCAGGTGCTGCCCCAGGTCACGCGTGAGACGTAGTAGCTGTGCACAGGAGCGCGCAGGTACGAGAGAGAGAGAGTTAGTTAGTTCACGTGTGCGGGGTTTGCTGCGTTCACTGACAGCGATCAGTCGACGTGCGCGGTGCGGAGTTTGCTGACAGCGATCAGTGGTACTGCAGCTGAGAGAGAGATCTTGTGCAGTCCCATGTAAACACAAACAGATAAAGTGTATAGTTTTGTTCTGCAGATCTGTAGAGGTCAGAGGTGTAATCATCTGCAGTATAGATCACTGTATGGAACAGAGAGAAAAAAAAATGACCCATCTTTCCCAGAGTCCTGAATGTCAAATGCCCATTCTAGTTACAAAATATGTAGAGTGAGCGAGAAATGTAGATATACACTTATCTTTTCACTTCCAATGATTCCTTAGTCTCCGACAGCTGAGAATCTCTCCCTTCCGCCCCCCTCCCCTCCGCTCACACAGAATGAATTCTCATGTGCACACTTTGGGCATGTCTGCAGAGAGAGAAGATACTCCCTGCTGGGAGGAGAAACAAGCCCCTCCATTTCATAAGCTCACCTTAGCAACCAGTATAAATGGCTGCCAAATGATGAAACGATAAAACCCCTTTAAACACAATGGGAGACATGTATGAAGGAAGGCGCTTTGAAGTGAATTGTTGAGTCTTGTTTTCAGTGTATAATGTGCCTGAATGTATGAAAGTGGTTTTTGTGTGATTATAAACTGAGTCTAAAGCTCGACGCGCCTTGCTTATGTGTTAGGCGCATTATGAAACTTAGTTGCATTAGTAATGTATAAAGGCTATAGATAGGCTGGAAATAAAAGAAAAGTCATTAGAATAGCATGTCAGTGAATAGAAACTATGGTACTGATCTTGCTTGGTGACCACAGGTCCCAGCAAGACCTGTGGTGTACTGGATCTTGCTGTATGTAGAATAAAGGGTGAGAGCAAACAAAATACTTTTCAAATTTATTGTAGTAAAAATAAAAATTGTAAAATCTGAACAACATCATCAGTGGGTTATTTAATGTAAAACTAGCTTTAGATTCTATTAAATGTAAATGCATTTTATAGGAGATATTTTTATATTTTTGGGATATTACGTATTTTTATATTAATTTGATATGATAACATTTTTTATAACATTTAAATAGTTTAATTTTATATAGTATGATTATCATAAATTAATAATAATAATCTTTATTTATATAGCGCCAACATATTCCGCAGCACTTTACAATATAGAGGGAATAAGCACAGACAAATCAGACATTACATTATAAAAAAGCTACGTACAAATCAGACACGCGGTGTGAGGGCCCTGCTCGCAAGAGCTTACAATCTATTAGGGAGTATGGGTGAAACAAAGGGTTACAAGTGCTTGGTTTACAATGGTCCAGCCATGTTACATAAATATGGGGTAGTATACAAAAAAGTGGATGAACCTGCCATCCCAACCATACATCTATATACAGATAAATTACTTTTATTATTGTACTTGTGTAAGTTGAGAAGTAAGGGACATTTTTTGCCACGGCAAATCTAGCTCCACTTCGACACATTAAAACAAGTCTGTCTGTTCGAGCAGTAATGCGCCTAGTTTTGCCAAACCACATTCATATATGTGTCTAATATTATGAGTGTGGTGTGACACGCCTCCAGAATGCTCCCAAAACGCCCCCTCATGTTAAAGGGGTTGTATCTAGTGATGAGTGATTACGTCTACTATCGTCATCGGGTCGATAGTCGATATTGGCAATTATCAAGACGATTTCCGATAGTCGATAATAGATTATCGCCGATGACCATTAAAGTCTATGGGAGAGGAACAACACCTTCATTCTTACACCCAAACAGGGCTGGAGAAGCTGGAATTAACATCCATAACAGTCAAATGGATACGTGCTATGTCTTAGGCAACACACTTAGGTTATAAAAGCCAAAGAAAAAAAGTCACAGACCATTCACTATCCCTGTCTTGTACCACAGAATGACCCTTAAACCTGCATCACACACACATTAAAAAGTGCCAGAAAGCAGTATTATTTGAACCATGATTTTACTTGAACTGGACATTGACTATCCCTGTCCTGGAACGCAGCATGACCCTTAAACCTATCTGACCCCCAGATTAAAAAAGTGCCGGAAAAAGGAGTCTTTGAACCACCATTTTAGTTGAACTGGACATTGACTATACCTGTCCTGTACCACAGTATGACCATTAAACCTGTCTGACCCACAGATTAAAAAGTACTGGGAAAAGGAGTCTTTCAACCACCATTTTAGTTTCACTGGACATTGACTATACCTGTCCTTGGCCACAGCATGAGCCCCAAACCTGCATGACCACCAGATTAAAAAGGTGCTGGAAAAAGGAGTCTTTTAACCACCATTTTAGTTGAACTGGACATTATCTTTATCTGTCCTGTACCGCAGTATGACCATTAAACCTGCCTGACCCACAGATTAAAAAGTGCCGGGAAAAGGAGTCTTTCAACCACCATTTTAGTTGAACTGGACATTGACTATACCTGTCCTGGGTAACCTACATCTGTTCAAGTCTTCCTGTACCTCCCTTGTACAATTCAGAGGAATATTTGTATCAGCTATTTTGTACATGCAAGTTTTTTTAGTAGTTTAAATCTAGAAAACACATTTTTAAAATAGGATGGAATCCCACCACGTCTTTGTTTCTCTTTTTTTTTAATTGTATTAAATGGGTTGTCTCACTACAGGAATTGCTAGATATTTTAAAGATCTTGCAGAAACAAGTCATTTTGCAATATGTGTCCATTAACAGTGTCCTACCTATTCTTGTTTTTGACAGCACCATCACCCTTGAGCCACTTTTGACAATTGTGAAGAACAAATGTCTGTTAGAAACCACATTTTTTAGAATAGGGCCTGTAGTATAGCTGCATTTCACAGCAAAATGCCCCCAAAAATTCAAAACATGACCCTTGAGCCACTTTTGACAATTGTGAAAAACAAATGTCTGTTAGAAAGCACATTTTTTAGAATAGGACCTGTAGTATAGCTGCATTTCACAGGGCCCTGACCCAGCAATGACAGGCCTGACGGTCCTGCAACCGACGATCCGCTGGCATGTGTGTTGTCGCCAGCACTGGAAGGAGCACCTTCTCTCGTACCTCTACCTCCGTGTCCTACACCCCTCTTTGCTCGCTTAACACCTGCATTTCGCTCCATGTTCAGAAAGATAAAAATTTAAGAAGGTATGGAAGAGTATTTGACAGTCTCTTATTAAAAGATGGCAAATCACAGCTATTCTTAAATCCCTCTAATTTCCTCCAGCCAACTAGGATTAGAAACCGAAATGTTTCTAGCGAATACCTGTGAAATGCAGTCTGGTGGTAGAACCGTAAGACAAAATCAACAGTGTTCTTCCTTCAGTCCAGGGATTTACAACTGCCCAGTAGGACTAGGAATTGCTAGTTTTCAACAAAATATCATACAAGTGCGCTATCTGCGCCAAACTGAGATTCAACGAGCGCAATAAAACTATTCAGAAGTTACACGGATGAGAAATTGCGTTTTTTGCAGCAATGACAAACGAGAACAGTTGCTAGAAAATTTTTCTATCAGAATTGTCGTACAACGTGGCTATTTGAAAAAACTAGGCTCGCACCATGTGCAATACAGCTATTTAAAAATAGCGGTGACTACAAAATTGCTGTATTCAAATTTAACTGCAAGGTGGCTCTATGAACAAAGCTGGACTGCGCCAAAGTGAACAAAACCTATTTAAATTGTCTACGGATAATAAAACGTGGTTTTTGCACCTATAAATACACCTGCGTTGATTACAAAATTGCTGCTTTCAAATTTAAGTGCAAGGTGGCTCTATGAACAAAACTGGGCCACACCAAAGTGAAAAAAACACCTATTTGAAATGTATATGGATAATAAAAGGTATTTTTTGCATCTATAAATACACCTGCGGTGACTAGAAAAGTTCTGTATCCTATTGTAAGTAAAAAATGGGTCTTTGAACAAAGCTGGGCTGCGCCAAAGTGAAAAACATGTAATTAAATTGTGTACGGATAATAAAACGTGGTTTTTGCACCTATAAATACACCTGCGGTGACTAGAAAAGTTCTGTATCCTATTGTAAGAACAAAGTGGGTCTTTGAACAAAACTGAGCTGCGCCAAAGTGAAAAAAACCTAATTAAATCGTGTACAGATAATAAAAGGTGAGTTTTGCACCTATCAAATACACCTGCAGTTACTAGAAAAGATCTGTATCCTAATATAAGTACAGGCTGCACAAAATACAAGCTAATATTTCACCAAAAACTGGCCAAAAACTGTTAATAAAAACCCATTTCAATGCAGGGTCAAAGCAGAGTCTGGGCAGCACAATTATCCACTCTCCTTTCAAAAGCCTGCCTGCCTGCCAGCCTGTCTGTCTGTGTTCGCCCGCACTCCCCCGCCCCCCTCCCATCCCTCCGGGGCTGTACAGCGCTAGATGCTCCTTTAAAATTCTCAGCCTAAGTAACTAAAAACTGAAAATCTCTAATCTACCTAAGTTCTAATGTTCACAGCTAAAAGCATAGTTGTCTGTGTGAACAAAGAGAATAGTTTTGCTGAGCTGTTTTGAGAGAGACCGAGCACACGTCCTGCTCTTATGAGACACAGACACACACTGATCATGAACAGGAAGGGCTGTTCTATGTAAAACGAGGTCATGTGATTTTTCCAGCCAATCACAACCATACACATCCCAGTCATGACGTCGCACACCCAGCTCACCCTGCTCTATTCTCTAAGCTGATTTGCTGGCCGCCAAAATGACAGGAAGCGCCGAAAATGGCACGATATTAATAGATTATGCGCAGATTTTACCCTAACTTATCGCGTGATCGAAAAAATCCGAGCAACATAAAAACCATGCCGATTTCAACTTTGACAATAATAATCGCTCAACACTAGTTGTATCATTTCATTAAATGATCTTCAGAATAAGGGGACAGTGAAAACAAGCAACTTTGCAATTGGATGTCATTTGCAAAGCTGTCTTGTTTTCACAGTCTTCCTTATCTTCGTTTTGTGTAAACACTGTTCCCCAGTGCCAGTCGGATTCCACCTCCTTTCATTTCATTGCCTGACGGCAGGTCTAGACTGGCCCCGGAGGGCCCCGAGTGCCGATGCATGGCGCAGCTACAGGGGCCGCAATGGTCGCATGTGAGAACCGGAACCCTGTGCCAGGAGGCTGGAAGGCCCCTCTCGCCACACGGCCGCTTGGCCGGTTCACAGATCCAGCCATGCAACCATTACGGCCGCTGCCTGCACCGAGACAGAATAGCCGGGACCTTCTGACCCCAGCCGTTCAGCCCCCTGGAGGCCGCGCAGCAGGCGCGCAATGTGATTACATCAAAGCGCGCCTGCTCCACGGCCTGTACTAGACTGCCAGTGGCTGCTTCAGAGCAGGAGAGGAGAGAACGACAGACAGCAGGTAAGTATTATTATTATTATTATTATTTAAAAACTAATTATGGCCCCATTACCCGGCTTACTGGCCCTGGCCCCATTACCCGGCTAACTGGCCCTGGACCCATTACCCGGCTAACTGGCCATGGCCACAATACATGGCTAACTGGCCCTGGCCCCATGACCCGGCTAACTGGCCCTGGCCCCATTACCCGGCTAACTGGCCCTGGCCCCATTACCCGGCTATCTGGCCCTGGCCCCATTACCCGGCTATCTGGCTCTGGCCCCATTACGCGGCTAACTGGCTCTGGCGCCATTACCCGGCTAACTGGCCCTGGCGCCATTACCCGGCTAACTGGCCCTGGCCCCATTCCCTGGCCCTCTTACCTGGCCAATTACTGGCCCTGGCCCTATCACCTGGCTAATTACTGGCCCTACCCGGCCGCTTGCTGGGGGCAGCTCCATCTACCCGGCCGCTTGCTGGGGGCAGCCCCAGCTACCCGGCCGTTTGCTGGGGGCAGCCCCAGCTACACGGCCGCATGGGTCTATTTAGCCACTGCTAAATAGACCCATGGGAAGCGAGGTGATTCTTTTAATATATATACAGTATACATACACCTAGAAAAGTTCAGCACTTCCTACATGAGGTGAAAAAAATAAATGTGTAGTAATAAGCTTAAACAAGGTTGAATGTGTGAGCCAAAATGTCGCCTCACTGACATGTTGGTATTTATAGGACACGTTTATCTTTCACCTCTTTCACCTCTTTTAGGGAGTGCTGAACTTTTCTGTATTTATCTATTCTAAGAGCCCATCTTTTTATGAAGTGCTTCCACCCTCCACACGTTTTATTTATGTAGATGTGTATAGATTATAGTAATATAATAATAATCTTTATTTATATAGCGCTAACATATTCCGCAGCACTTTACAAATTCAAGGGTAAACGTACAGACATTGCACATTAAAAGCACTTCCAGATGAGACACAAGGTGTGAGGGCCCTGCCCGCGAGAGCTTACGATTTATTAGGGTATATGGGTGAGACAAAGTGGTAAGAAGTGCTAAGTTTACAATGGTCCAGCCAAGTTTCATAAATATGAGGTGGTTTACATAAAATTGGGTGAACCTGCCACCCTGACAGTACATCTATATACAGATAAGTGCCTGTGGGTGTCCTAGTGTAGGGAGTGACAGATGTGTGTGTGATAGCAGGTGGGGGTTTGCAATTAGGGAGCTTGGTAGGCCAGACTGAGAAAATGTATTCTCAAGGCACTCTTAAAGCTATGAGGGTTACGAGTGTGCCTGATCGCCTGCGTTAGCATATTCCAGACAACTGGTGCAGCACATGTAAAATCTTGGAGATGGGCATGGGAGGTTCGGATGATTGAAGAATGTGATCTGATATCAGCAGCAGAGTGGAGAGAATGGGTAGGGTAGTAGACAGAGATGTGGAAGGAGATGTAGGGTGGTGCAGCACTATGGAGAGCTTTATGGGTGTGAGTGATAAGTGTATGCTGTATCCTGTACTGAATGGGCAACCAGTGCAGCGAGTGACACAGGGTAGAGGCATCAATATAGTGACTGGAAAGAAAGATTGGAGAGGGGAGAGTTTACGGAGAGGAAGACTGATAAGCAAGTTACAGTAGTCAAGACAATAAAAAATAAGAGCAACAATGAGGGTTTGGGTTGTTTCCACATTGAGAAAAGGATTGATTCTGGATATGTTCTTGAGGTGCAGGTGACAGGAGCAGGTAAGGGATTGAATACAGGAGGTGAAGGACAGATCAGAATCTAGTAGAACCCCAAGACAGCGGGCCTGCTGCTTAGGAGTTATGGTGATACCATAGACTGAGACAGAAATAGCAGGCTGGGGTTGGTTAGTAGATGGCGGAAAGACAAGAAGTTCAGTTTTAGTGAAGTTTAGTTTCAGATGGAGAGAGGACATTATGTCCGAGACAGTGGATAGACAGTCTCTGGTGTTTTGTAGCAGGGCAGGAGTGATGTCTCGGGAGGAGGTGTATACTTGAGTGTCATCAGCGTAGAGATGGTACTGGAAGTCAAATCTGCTGATGGTTTGTCCAATGGGGGCTGTGTAGAGTGAAAAGAGGGGAGGACCTGGAACTGAGCCCTGAGGAATGCCAACAACAAGATGAAGGAGAGGAGGTAGAACCGGAAAATGAGACCCTGAAGCAGCGGTCAGAGAGGTAGAAAGAGAACCAAGAGAGAGCAATGTTCTGGATGCCAATGCTGCTGTGCATGCTGAGGAGAAGGCAGTGATCAATGGTGTCAAATGCTGAAGAGAGATCCAGGAGAAGCAACAACAAGTAGTTGCCCTGTGATTTAGCAGTGAGGATGTCGTTAGAGACTTTAGCTACAGCCAGGGCCAGTCCTAGGCTAAATTACACTCAGGGCGAAGTGAAGAAAATCCCCCCCCCCCTCCCGGTAACATAATGCGCCACAAAGTGACACATTGCATCACCATCAACCAAATCTAAAATATACAAAAAACTTTACCACAGTGTGCTATGTATAAAACTACTAAATGATAGACAGTTACCAAATAACACCACTACACCAACCAAAATCCCAGGCAAATAGTGCCAATGTCCTACTAAGACCACATATCACCAGCACACAGTGACCGAATAATATCACCACATATCACCACCATATAGTGACTGAATAATACAAACTGACCATTACTGAATGCAAACCATTATACTACAACTAATATTACCGGCATACAGTGACCATACAGTGGTGGATACCAATTGTACACAGGCTCTGCAGACATATAAATGATTACAGTAAAGTTACATCCAGGGACTTACAGGAGACGTCTCTGAAGAGTTGTTCTCTTTCTCTTCTTCTTCTCCATCTGTCCCAGACCGCCATGATGACTTCTCCCGGCCACAACTCTTCACTGTAGAATTTACAAAACAAACATCTTATACTCCTCACTTTATCAGCACTTCTCTACCAATTCCTATCTCTATACAAACTCCCCATCTCTAGCACCTCATATGGTAGCCATGTAGTAGCTCCCTATAGCCAGGTAGTATTCCCCTATAGTCAGGTGATGCCCCTATAGTCAGGTAGCTGCCCCTATAGTCAGGTGATGCCCCTATAGTCAGGTAGCTGCCCCTATAGTCAGGTAGCTGCCCCTATAGTCAGGTAGATGCCCCTGTAGTCAGGTAGATGCCCCTGTAGCAAGTAGATTCCCCTATAGCCAGGTAGTAACTTATTCTAAAATAAAAAAGTACTCACCTCGCCAGGATCCCCGCATCCAGCTCCGGGAGCTGCTGAGCAGTGTAAGTGGCGTGACTTCATTACGCTGCTTACGCTGTCACGCACCTCCCAGGGATCTACTCGGCCGGCACAGCTGCCGACCGAGGAGATCCCAGCGTCGCAGGGGGTGCACAGCTTTTACATACAGGGGGGAAGGCAGGAAGGCAACGATCCATCCTGCCTATTCCTTGTACCAGCAGGCTGCTGACTCTGCACGGTTGTTATAAAACGGTCGCGCAGAGTCAGGGGCTATCCTCCAGGCGGACGAGGCAAGCGGCCCCGGCGCCCCCCTTGCGTGAGTGGAGCCTTGGCGCCCCGTGCGATCGCCCACCTCTCCCTCCCCTAGGAACCGCCCTGGCTACAGCAGTTTCTGTGGAATGTAGGGTGCGGAAACCTGATTGTAAAGGATCGAGAAGAGAGTTAGCAGAGAGATAGCGGATTAGGTGAGAGTAGACCAAGTGTTACAGGAGTATAGAGATAAAGGGAAGGTTAGAGACTGGACGGTAATTAGCAGCGCAGGATGGGTCCAGAGTGGGAGTTTTTAGTAAAGGGGTTATGATAGCGGGTTTAAAGGAAGATGGATAGATCCCAGTAGAGAGAGAGAGGTTGAAGATTGCAGTTAGGTGAGAGATGACAGGTGGAAGGGAATGGGGTCACTAGAGCAGGTGGTGTGGCGAGCAGGCAAGAGAAGCATGGATACTTCTTCCTCTGTTGCTGGGTCAAGAGCTGAGAGCAGACTAGAGGATGTGCATGGAGGGGCAGGATAGGTATGACTTGGGGAATGAGATGCAATGTTTTGCTGGATACTGTCGATTTTGTCTTTGAAGTGAGCGGCCAGGTCTTCAGCACAGAGGTCAGTGAAGCCTGAGCTTTAGGCCTGAGGAGGGAGTGGAAAGTGTCAAACAGGTGTTTTGGGTAGAGATGAGCGAACAGTATAATGTTCGAGTCGAACTTCGAACAGTAGTGGTGTGTGGTTCGAGGTTTGAACCCCATTAACCCCTTACCGCCGGAGCCAGTTTTGGCCTCTCTGACAGAACCCAATTTTTGAAATCTGACGTGTCACTTTATGTGAGAATAACTTTTTGACACTTTCATCTTGTCACGGGTGGTCCCGCAGCCGTGGGTCAGGCTGCGAGCGCACCCGTGTCTGTCCCGTGCCCCCCTGCCCGGGGAACGACTGGCGCCGCGGTCCGCAGGTCGGGCTGTGGGCGTACTCACCCCCCCCCCGAGCATTCCCAATTACCCTGCCACGCTCCTGTATCCACGCGGCTCTCTGCCGGCTGCTGTGCGCGCTCGCGCCCCCTAGGGCGCGCGCGGCACTTCTTTGAAATTTAAAGGGCCAGCGCGTCAGTAATTGGTTATTGCTGGCCGCTGGTCCTATATAAGGTTTCCGCCCCGGCACTTCCTTGCCGGATCTATTGTGCCCCTAGCCTTTAGAGAAAGCGTTCCTAGTGCTTCCTAAGTCTTCTTCGGTATTCTGACCTCTCGCTACGTCTCCTGACCTCGAACCTTTGCCGCCTGCCCTGACCTTACCGCCTGTCCCCGACTACGTCTACGCCTCACGATTTGGTACCACGCTCACCCTTGGCTGCCACCGCAAGCAAGTCACGTCAGTGGAAGCGACCTGGTAGTTTCCCGCCGCAGCAAGTCCATCCTGCTTTGCGGCGGGCTCTGGTGAATACCGGGTGCTACTTAGACTCCGCTCCCTGGCGTGGCTTACACCATTGCTTGTGGTGGTCCAGCGGATCCACTACCGCTGTCTGTAACAGTTAGATCCGGCCATGGATCCCGCCAAGGTGCCTCTACCCAGTGTTGCGGATCTCACGTCCATTGTCGCTCAGCAGTCGCAGCAGATTGCACAACAGGCACAGCAGTTGGATCAGCTGTCCGACATGGTGCGACAGCTCCTCACGCCTCCGCAGCAGCCGCCATCTCCACCGGTGGTTCCTCCTACGCCTCCTGTTCCGCTGGCTTCGGTGGGTCCCAAGCTTCGTCTCTCTCTACCATCTAAGTTCGACGGGGACCCTAAGCTTTGCAGGGGCTTCATCACCCAATGCTCCATGCACATCGAGCTGATGGCCGATCAGTTCCTCACGGAGAGGGCAAAAGTGGCATTTGTGGTCAGCCTACTTTCCGGATCAGCTCTGGCTTGGGCAACACCCATTTGTGACATGAACGACCCTGTTACCGCGGTCCTACAGGCCTTCCTCCAAGAATTTCGACGTGTCTTCGAGGAACCTGCACGTGCGTCTTCAGCCGAGACAGCACTCCTGAACCTTCGCCAGAGTGCCTCCTCCGTAGGAGACTATGCCGTACATTGGCCTCGGAGTTATCCTGGAATGACGCGGCCCTTTGAGCCACCTTTAAGAAGGGCCTATCCAGCAGGGTGAAGGACGCACTGGCCGCTAGAGACATTCCGTCCTCTCTGAGCGAACTCATCCACCTGGCCACCCGCATTGATGTGTGTTTTGCTGAGAGACAGGAGGAGCTTTAAGAGATTTATTGACCATCCAGAATCCATATTGTCAGTATCTCTTTAAGAATTATAGATGATAATAGCTAGTCTTTAAGCGGTAATTTTCCTAGCGCTTGGTAAATGTTTGTGAGAAACAGTATATTGACACACAGGTTTATTATCAAGGTCTCTCACATGACTTTGTTGTTGTGGGAGAGTTGTACCGAGTAGCCACATAGCTCTGTGCTGGTGTAAACAATTACTACCCAGCGATGTTTAGAGGGAAATCATGGGAACCAATGTGTTCATGGTTCAGGGTCGCTCGGCATCAAGTCATGGATTTTCCCAGTGCCAGGTTAACCTCTTAAGAACTGGCCATTCGAGGGAGGGAAGCCTTATACTGGAAAAGTACTGATCTGTCAGCTTGCGTAACACTTAGTTACGCAGGCATTTGTTTTCAAGTAAGATAAAGGCTGGGAAGGTTTGCTGCGAAGTTAGAAGTAGCTGTACCTGTGGGCTATAGAGGGACGCCTCAACGCCACAGTGTGGATCCCAGGTAGATCTCTCTATCTCGCTAGCCCCTTCCCAGCTGATGATACAGATAGATGAAGCTGATAAGAGGCCTGGTGAAGCTTGGACCTGTATATGGAGGCACCCGTGAAAGGTGTTGACCTCAGGATTATCTCTCTATCTTCGCTGGTCCGTGTTACCAGCTGATGCCGATAGATGATGCTTATAAGATGCCTGATGAAGCTTTGACCCATATATAGATGTGATGTAAGTATTTGTAATCCATATTATGCGTGCTTTGCCTTTGTAACCAATATTATGCGTGCCTTGTCTTTATAATCTATATTAAGCAAAAGTATATACAATATCACACTATCTTCTTGTAGTTTTATGTAATCATTGAGTTACTCATATAATAAAGTAAATAAAGCATTGGAGGTTGCCTTCTTTAAAGCCGTACAGGACCCCCTAAAATAGTTGGCAAAACAATTGTGCTAGTCCTGATCACCTCCTCCGAGGTTGCCCGCTACATCCCCAGCGGCCGGGAAACGCTCGCACCTAGGTCCCGTAGGAGAGGTGTCCCTAGGTGCTAATTCTTCCTCTCCACTTCTGACGATGCCAGTACAAGTCACGTCTGGCCCCTGCCTTCCTGGATTCTGGGTCTGCCGGGAACTTTATCCATGCCTCCCTGGTATCCCGATATCGCCTGCCGTTGGTCCGGCTGGAAAGACCACTGGTGATTTCTTCCGTCAGTGGGGAACTACTGAGCGACTCCGTCCAGTACATCACCAGGCCGGTGTCCCTCCAGGTGGGGGCTCGGCACAAGGAGAAGATTGCCTTCCACGTGCTAGCAAGGTCTTCGTCGGCGATCCTCTTGGGGCTCCCCTGGCTGCAACACCATGCCCCTACGCTCGACTGTTAGACCGGCGAGGTCTTGTGTTGGGGACCAAATTGCCAGAGTCGATGTCTGGTCGCACCTCGCCCGGTGCGTGCCATCTCTCCGCAGTCATCTCCCAAACTTCTGCCAGGTCTGCCAGCAGAATACCAGGACTTTGCGGATGTGTTTTCTGAAAAAAAGGCCGAGACGCTGCCGCCCCATCGGCCCTATGACTGTCCGATTGACTTTCTCCCTGGGACCAGTCCCCCTCGAGGCAGGGTCTATCCGCTATCCGTACCTGAAACTCTGGCCATGTCGGAATATATCAAAGAGAATTTGGAGAAGGGCTTTATCCACAAGTCCTCTTCTCCAGCTGGAGCCCGTTTCTTCTTTGTTGAGAAAAAGGATGGTTCTCTACGCCCCTGCATCGATTACCGGGGCCTCAACAAGGTCACCGTGAAGAACAGATATCCGTTACCTCTAATTTCGGAACTCTTCGACCAGCTCCAGAGGGCCAAGGTCTTTTCTAAATTAGACCTACGTGGAGCTTACAACCTCGTTAGAATCCGAGAGGGCGATGAATGGAAGACGGCCTTTAATACACGTGACGGGCACTTTGAATACTTGGTGATGCCTTTTTAATTACGCAACGCTTCAGCTGTCTAACAGGAATTCGCTAACGATATCTTCAGAGACCTCCTCTATTCCTGTGTCATCGTCTACCTGGACGTTATACTGATCTTTTCTCCTGATCTTCAGACCCATCGGGTGCAGGTATGCCAGGTACTGAGTCGTCTCCGCAGTAACCGGTTATACGCCAAGTTGGAGAAATGCCTTTTTCATCGGGCAAGCCTCCCATTCTTAGGGTACATCGTCTCGGATAAAAGCCTACAGGTGGATCCAGTGAAGTTAGTGGCCGTTCTGCAGTGGCCTCAACCTGTCGGACTTCGGGCCATACAGCGCTTCTTAGGGTTCGCAAATTACTATCGACAGTTTATTTCCCACTTTTCCACACTGGTGGCACCGATTGTGGCCCTTACTAAGAAGAATGCCAATCCGAGACTTTGGTCGCAAGCGGCCGAGAAGGCATTTACGGAGCTTAAGTCGGCTTTTACCTCTGCACCCTGTCTCGTCCTGTCTCGCCCGGACCCAGAAAAACCTTTCGCTTTGGAGGTGGATGCCTCTTCCGTGGGAGCAGGGGCAGTTCTCATGCAAAATGGGACCAAGGGCAGAACTCTCACTTCCGGATTTTTCTCCAAGACCTTCTCTCCGGCAGAGAAAAATTACGCTAGGGGATCGGGAATTGCTAGCCATCAAGCTGGCCCTGGAGGAATGGCGCCACCTCCTGGAAAGGACTCGCCATCCCATTGACGTTTATACTGACCACAAGAATCTTCTGTATCTTCAGTAGGCTCAACGCCTAAATCCTCGCCAGGCCAGGTGGTCGTTGTTCTTTTCACGTTTTGACTTCCGGATTCACTTCCGCCCGGCAGAAAAAAACGTCAAGGCCGACGCTCTCTCCCGCGCCTCTGATACCATCGGTGAAGATCCCGGTCCTCAGCATATTATACCCCCAGAACGTTTGATTCATGTTGCTCCAGTTTACCTCCAGCAGACTCCTCGGGGGAAGACTTACGTGCGTCCGGCTCCCCGGATGAGGATTCTAAAGTGGGGACATTGCTCCCTGGTGGCCGGGCATCCTGGCGCTCGAAAGACGTTTCAGCTAATATTGGTGGCCGACTCTTGCTAAGGACTCAAAAGAATTTGTGGAAGCCTGTACCATCTGTGCCCGGAATAAAACCCCCCGTCACGGTCCGTCTGGCCTTCCTCACCCCTTGCCCACACCGGAGTCTCCATGGTCCCAGGTGTCTATGGATTTCATCACCGACCTTCCTCCTTCCTCCGGCAATACTGTCATTTGGGTGGTCGTGGACCGTTTTTCAAAGATGGCACACTTTGTCCCGTTGCCAGGTCTTCCGTCCGCTCCTCGGCTGGCCACACTCTTCTTTGAACACATCTTCCGTCTACACGGCCTCCCACGTCACATCGTCTCGGACCGCGGGGTCCAATTCGTCTCCAGGTTCTGGCGTGCCCTCTGCTCCAGGTTGCAAGTAAAATTGGACTTTTCATCGGCTTACCACCCGCAATCCATCGGTCAGGTGGAGAGGATCAATCAAATCCTTGGCACATATCTTAGCCACTTTGTTTCGGCCCGACAAGATGATTGGTCCGGTCTACTGCCCTTGGCCGAATTCTCTTATAACTCCCTGGACTCCGAATCCACGGGTTCTTCACCCTTCTATATTGTCTATGGGCTGCATCCCCGCCCTCCCCTCCCTCTGCCTTCCGCCTCCGAGGTTCCCGCAGTGGACACCCTGGTCCAGGACATGTCTGCCATCTGGCAGCAGACTCGCCAGTCCCTTCAGCAAGCGACTGCCCACATGAAGTCGCAGGCGGGCAAGAAGAGGAGACTGGCCCCAACTTTTGCTCCAGGAGATAAGGTGTGGCTGTCTGCCAAAGTCCTCCGGCTCAAGATCCCTAGCTATAAGCTAGGTCCACGGTTCCTGGGGCCATTTGAGGTGCTACAGCGGATCAATCCAGTGGCCTATAAGCTTCGGCTCCCTCCTACTATGCGTATCCCGAACTCGTTTCATGTCTCGCTGCTGAAGCCTGTCGTGTTCAATCGCTTCTCTCGGAAAGCCGCCTCCTCTCCCGGGTAAGCGGAGGCCTCTAACGTGTTCACAGTGAGAGAAATTCTGGCTATGAAGTCTATCAGAGGGAGGCGACACTTCTCATCGATTGGGAAGGATTCGGGCTGGAGAAGAGATCTTGGGAGCCGGAGGACAACATCTTGGATCGTGACCTGCTAAGGAAGTTTCTTCTTGTCAGAAAGAGGGGGAGATCTAAGTGGGGGGTACTGTCACGGGTGGTCCCACAGCCATGGGTCGGGCTGCGTGCACCCATGTCTGTCCCGTGCCCCCCTGCCCCGGGGACGAGTGCCGCCGCGGTCCGCAGGTCGGGCCGTGGGCGTACTCGCCCCCCCCCCCCACCCCGAGCGTTCTCACTTACCCTGCCATGCTCCTGTATCCATGTGGCTCTCTGCCGGCTGCCGTGCACGCTCGCGCCCCCTAGGGCGCGCGCGTCAGAAATTGGTTATTGCTGGCCGCTGGTCCTATATAAGGTTTCCGCCCCGGCACTTCCTTGCCAGATCTATTGTGCCCCTAGCCTTTAGAGAAAGCGTTCCTAGTGCGTCCTAAGTCTTCTTCGGTATTCTGACCTCTCGCTACGTCTCCTGACCTCGAACCTTTGCCGCCTGCCCTGACCTTACCGCCTGTCCCCGACTACGTCTATGCCTCACGATTTAGTACCACGCTCACCCTTGGCTGCCACCGCAAGCAAGTCACGTTAGTGGAAGCGACCTGGTAGTTTCCCGTCGCAGCAAGTCCATACTGCTTTGCGGCGGGCTCTGGTGAAAACCGGGTGCTACTTAGACTCCGCTCCCTGGCGTGGTTTACACCACTGCTTGGGGTGGTTCAGCAGATCCACAACCGCCGTCCGTAACACATCTATCCATTTAATTCAGAGAATATTTTCTCGTGACACATTGTGCTTTACGTTACTAAAAAATTTTGGTCCAAAAAGTCCTTGTTTATTTGTGAAAAATATCAAAGTATCGTGAACATTTTTTAAAATTTACCATTTCAAAAAATTCTGCGTGTAATTCCACTCAAAATAGTTTATAACTAGCATCTATCATATGTTTACTGTTGGTTGGCATCATTTTTTAAATGTCCTTTTTTGCGACATTAGGGGGCTTAGCAATTTAGTAGTAATTTTCAAATTTTCAAGAAAATTTGCAATATACATTTTTTTTAGGGTCCAGTTCTGACGTGGCTTTGAGGGACTTGTTTGTTAGATAACCCCATAAATGTCTACATCTAAGAAACTACACACATTAAAGTATTCAAAACAGCATTTAGGAAGTTTATTAACCCATTAGGTGTTTCACAGGAATTGAAGCAAAGTGGAGGTGAAATTTCAAAATTTCACTTTTTTTTCCACATCTTCAATTTTTATCCATTATTCACAGGAACATGGTAAATGTGACAAGGAAATGCAACTTAATATTGATTCCTCAGATTCTGATGTTTTCAGAGATATTTCATATGTTGCTCTAGTGCACTATTTGGGTCAACCACAAGCCTCGGAGTAGGAGGAGCACCTACCGGACTTTGGGGTCTCATTTTCAATACGATTTTTAGGTTTGCAGACACCCTAAGGGGCTAAAATGTAATAAACTCCTCTAAAAAGATCCCATAATGGAAACTACACCCCTTGAGGAATATATCCAGGGGTGCAGTGAGTATATTGACCACACAGGTGTTTCACAAATTCTTTTAGCGTTAGGCTGTGAAAATGAAGAAATTTTTTTTTCCAACAATCTGCAATTTTCACTGAAAATGTTTCATTTTTACAAAGAATCCTGGAAAAAAGTACCCCTAATTTTGTTTCGCAATTTCTTCCAAGTTCGGCAATACCCTATATGTGGTTGTAAACTGCTGTTTGAGCACATGACAGGGTGTACAAGGGAGGGAGTGTTATTTGACTTTTGGAACCCAGATTGTGGTGGGGACATGTCGCATTTGCAAAGCCCCCAAAATACCAGAGCAGGTAAACCTTCCAGAAGTCACCCCATTTTGTATTCAACACTCCTCATGGATCTTATCTAGGGGTGTATTATGCATTTTGGGCACACAGGTGTTCCATAGTTTTTTTTAGCATTGGGCCATGAAAATAGGAGGGGGAAGGGGACGCAGTTCCATCATTGTTTTTTGGGTTTCTATTTTAAAGCACTTGTCGTGCAGTATAAGTGACATGACAACTTTACTATGCGGGTCGGTACAATTGCAATGTCTATAAAAATTTGCTTTTTTTATGTTGTCCTATTCTGACAGCCATAACTTTTTTATTTTTCTGTTTACAGAGCTAGTTAAGGGCTTGTTTTTTTGTGGGATGAGTTGACATTTTATTGGTACCATTATGGGGTACATATGACGCTTTGATCACTTTGTATTGAGGTTTATTTGAGGCATTTTGAACAAAATACAGCAATCCTGGTAGTGTTTTTTACTTTTATTTTTTACCACAGTTACTGTGTGGTATGACTGACATGCTAGCTTTACTCAGCAGGTCGATACGATTACAACGATATTCAATTTGTATTTTTTTTAATGTTTTACTACTTTTACATAATAAAAACACTTTTTTTATTCAAAAAGGAAAACACGTTTTTGCATTGCCACGGTCTGAGAGCCATAACTTTTTGATTTTTTTTGCGTATGGAGCTGTGTAGGGGCTTGTTTTTTGCGGGATGAGTTGATGTTCTTATTGGTATCATTTTTTGGGGGACAAGGCTATTTGATCAGTTTTAAATCAGTTTTATGGAAGGCAGGATGAAAAAAATACTGCAATCCTAGTAGTGTTTCTATATTTTTAACAGCGTTCACCTTGCAGTATCCGTAAAATAAAGTTTTACTCTGTAGGTTGATACGATTACTGCGAGATCTAATTTATATAGTTTTTTTCATGTTGAAGCGCTTAAAAAAAAAAAAGTAGTTTTATTGTGTAAAAGAATATTTATGCATCGCTGTCTTCTAATAGCCATAACTTTTTTATTTTTCCATATACAGAGTTGTGTAAGGACTTCATTTTTTTGTGGGATGGTGTTTATACGAGTTTTTGATTGCTTTTTATTCCATTTTATGTGCTGCGGTATGAATGAAAATTGCAATTCTTTGATTTGTTTTTTATTCTTATGGTGTTCACCGTTAATTAACATGGCATATTTATAGGCCAGGTCGTTACGCACTTGGAAATACCAAAAATGTGTACTTTATTTATTTTTAACTTTTTTGGGGCGATTGGCGCTTGTAAAGGGGAAATGGGCGGTGTACATGTTTTGATTTTATTTTTCGTGTTTGTGTTTCACTTTTTTACACTTTTTAAACTTTTCCCCATAGGGAATTTGTTGTAGCAATCTTCAGACCGCTCATACAAATGGTGACCTGTACACAGCATTGCTGTTGTGTACAGGTCACCATGACGACTATCAATCACCCTGCCCTGCAAGGCATGGTGATGTCACAGAAAGCCTGGGAAGTGATTTTCAAGTCCTGGGCTGTCTGGTAGGAGACAGCTGCCGCATGATTGTGTGGCAGTTGAGACGACAGCAGGCAGAAGGAGCTCGCCTCGGACTTAGCAAGCGGGGCTCACTTGTAACCCCGTATGATCACCAGGACGCACCCATACGTCCATTTGCGGTAACACACTTCCCGCTAGGACGTATGCGTACGTTCTGTGTCGGGAAGGGCTTAAAGTCAATGGGAGAAGATGTTCGGGTTAATTTTTATACCAATACAGGTGAAGAAAAGCTGTAATTACCATCCATAACAATAAACTGGATACGTGGAACAACTTAGTGAAGAAAATTTGGCTCTAAGAGTGGCAGAAAAAAATTGAGGCTAAAATACTTCATTCCTTTCAATGGCTAACTGAAAAGATGAGGACAGCTTGCAAGCAGGGGTGTAGCTACAGGAGGTGCAGCAGTAGCAGTTGCTACAGGGGCCTGCATCCTGAGGGGGCCCAAAAGCCCCTTTGACATATAAGAAGACACCGGTATTGGAAATGGCACATGGTAACTGGCATGAGTCCCCTATCACTTTTTGCACCAGGGCACAAGAACTTCAAGTTACGCCTCTGCTTGCAAGCTTTGTACATGTGATATATGTGGTGGCAGCAAGAACATCCCAACAGGGAACATGGAGGTTCAGCTGGCAGGGGCGTAGTTATAGGGGTGCAGCGGTAGCAGCCGCTACGGGGCCCAGCATCCTGAGGGGGCCCAGAAGCCCCTTTGACACATAAGAAGACACCGGCATTGGAAATGGCACACGGTAACTGGGAGGTGTGCCAATAGGGCAGTACGGGCAGTACGCCTGTCAGGGGCCGTTATCAAAAAGGAATCCACTGATATGTTAAAAAATAGGAACTAGTAATGGGTGGGGGCCCCATTTGATTTAGCTGTATGGGGCCCTGAAACGGTTAATAGATGACTGATGGCAGCCCTGGTAATGGGGGGCCCCATTTCACTTTTTGCACCAGGGCCCAAGAACTTGAACTTACGCCTCTGCAGGCTGGACTAGATTAGACCATTGGTGTACCATTGGTGGCAGCGAGAACATGCCAATGGGGAACATGGGGGTTCCGGTTCGACAAGATTAGGTGGCAGTACCATTGGTGGCAGCAAGAACATGCCAATGGGAAACATTGAGGTTCAGTATAACAGGACTTAGTACATTTGGTGGTAGTACAGGTGCAGGCATTTAAAAAATAAACATTTGGAGGGCTACAAGGAGGAGGATTAAGAGGTCATACAGGTGTATATTTCAAAATAAATTCAGCCATAAGACCTAGCTGTTGGCAGCAGTAGAATAATATTTGTAGAAGCAGCAGGCACAAGGACTACAGACATGAGATGTAGTGTAAAATGTGTATTTCACGTTGTCAAGAAGATGTGCTACAGTTTACTAGGTAATAGTAAATGGATCCAGCGGTCTTGTGAATCAATTGCAGACGGTACATAAACAGATTAAAACCAACACATTGCAGGCATCACATATTTGCCCTTGATCATGGTTATCACAATACTGATATTATGTCCATGTTAAATAGTGTTATGGGCGGTACGTGTGGCTACACGTCATTTCCCTTAATTAAAAACAAGACTTGTTTCTATCGTATATTCCTATCGCATCTTTTTTACATTATATTACACATATATAGTAGATGCTGAGTTGTCTGACTTTAATATATGTATGACAGATAATTTCTGTAGTTAAGACCTTGTGGCGCTCTGGTCTCCAATTCGTAGATCCAGTACGCCTCACGCAGGCACACTAGGTGTTCCCAGTCTCCTCCATTATGTGGCCGTTCTACTCTTTCTATGCCGTTTACTATTACCTTGTTCTATTCATGTGTGGCTTTGCCGGGAACTAGAATATCGAGCGGTGGTGATCAGATCTAATCAGCTGGAGTAACAGGTGCGAAGATGCAAGCAACAGGTGGAATTATTATGGGTAAATATACATGGGGGTAATAACAGTAATAAAATTCTAATAGGAGTCTGCTATAGGCCCTCAAATATAACAGAACCCATGGAAGATGTACTCTTCAGGCAAATAGATCAGGCGGTTAATCAGAATGAGGTTATTATTATGGGCGACTTTAACTATCCAGACATCAATTGGAAATATGAAACCTGTAGCTCTCACAAAGGAAACAGGTTTTTGTCAATAACTAATGAATAATTACCTTTGCCAATTGGTGCAAGAACCGAATAGAGGAAAGGCCCTTCTAGACTTAATATTGACAATAAAACCTGACAGAGTAACAAAGGTTCAGGTTGAGGGACACCTAGGAATAGTGACCATAATAAAAATAAATTTCCGTTTATCCTTCAATACAGTTTTTTGTCAAGGAGCCACAAAAACACTGAATTTTAGGAAGGCTAATTTTATTCTGCTTAGGGAGGCCCTAAACCGTATTGACTGGGACAATGTGTTTAAATATGGCAGAACAAATAATAAATGGGATATTTTTAAAAACATTCTCGGATACCACTGTGAGAGGTACATACCTTATGGTAATAAAAAAATTAGAAACAGGAAAAACCCAAGGTGGATAAACAGAGATGTAAAGGAGGCAATAAAAAACAAAAAGAAAGGGCGTTTCACCTACTAAAACAGAGGGCATGAAGAGGCACTAAAAAGCTAAAATGGAAAAAAATAAAGTGTGTAATATAAAGATATAGGAAGCAAAGCTGGAGTCGGAAAGACATATTGCTAAGAAAGTAAAACTAACCCCAAAATATTTTATAACAATATAAATAGTAAAAAAGATTAAAACAGAAAATGTTGGCCCTTTGAAAAATACTGAGGGAGAGACAGTAGAGGACGATGAGAAAAAAGCAAACCTATTAAACACTTTTTTCTCCACTGTATTTACCGAGGAGGATGAGCTTCCTGTTGAACAGAGGGATGAGGTAAACTCCAACTTAAAAGTTTCTTGTCTAACCCAGGAAGAAGTGCAGCTCCGCCTTAGGAAGATTAAAATAGACAAATCCCCAGGACCAGATGGCATACACCCACGTGGCCTAAGGGAGTTAAGTGATGTCATAGATAGGCCCCAATTCTTAATATTTATGGACTGTCTAATAACGGGTATGTCCCAACGGATTGGCGCATAGTAAATGTGTTGCCAATATTCAACAAAGGGTCAAAAAGTGATCCAGGAAACTATAGGCCGTAAGTTTAACCTCAGTTGTGGGTAAAATGTTTGAAGGTTTTCTCAGAGATGCTATCCTGGAGTATCTCACTGAAAATAAATGTATAACCCCATTCCAGCATGGGTTTATGAAGGATCGGTCCAGTCAAACTAATCTCATCAGCTTCTAAAGAGAATTTAGTGCTAGACTGGATCGGGGTGAGGCACTGGATGTCATATATCTAGATTTTTCTAAAGCATTTGATACGGTGCCACATAAAAGGTTGGTAAATAAAATGAGACTGCTTGGACTGGGGGAAAATGTGCGCAAATGGGTAGGCAACTGGCTCACTCATAGAAAACAAAGGGTAGTAATTAACGGTACATACTCAGACTGGATCGCTGTTACTAGTGGGGTACCACAAGGGTCAGTATTGGGCCCTATCCTCTTTAACATTTTCATTAATGATCTTACACAGGGATGATATAGTCGAAAATCGATCTTTGCAGACGATACAAAGCTCTGTAAAATAATCAAAACAATAGAGGATAATGTGTTATTACAAAGGGATCTGGATAAGTTGGAGGCCTGGGCAGGGAAATGGCAGATGAGGTTTAATACAGATAAATGCAAGGTTATGCACATGGGGAGGAAAAATACATTACATGATTACATGTTAAATGGAAAAACACTGGGTAAAAGTGACATGGAGAAGGACTTGGGAATCCTGGTGGACAGTAAACTTAATTGTAGCAGCCAGTGTCAGACAGCAGCTGCCAAGGCAAATAGGATCATGGGGTGCATTAAAAGGGGCATAGAGGCACATGATGAGAACATTATTCTCCCATTATATACCATTATATTCCACTGGTTAGACCACACATGGAATATTGTGTACAGTTTTGGGCACCAGTGCACAGGAAAGACATTGTAGAGCTTGAACAGGTACAAAGGCGGCAACAAAAATAATAAAAGGACTGGGTGGACTACAGTACCCAGAAAGATTAGCAAGATTAGGGTTATTTAGTTTAGAGAAAAGACGGCTTCGGGGGGACATAATAAATATGTTTAAATACATCAAAGGTCAATATAGAGATCTCTCCCAAGATTTATTTATACCCAGGGCTGTAGCTAGAACAAGGGGGCATCCTCTACGTCTTGAGGAACAAAAGTTTCTACATAAACATAGAAACGGATTCTTTACTGTAAGAGCAGTGAGACTGTGGAACTCTCTGCCAGAGGGACTTGTCATGTTGAATTCAATAACGGAATTCAAAAATGGTTTAGATACATTTCTGGAGCGTCATAATATAACAAGTTATAGTGTCTAGGATTCAGGAGAGGGTTCATTGATCCAGGGATTTTTCTGATTTCCAGATTTGGGGTCGGGAAGGAATTTTACCTAAAATGAGGACAATTGGCTTATTTCCTCATTGGGGTTTTTTTGCCTTCCTCTGGATCAACACCTTAGCACAACAGGCTGAACTGGATGGACGTCTTGTCTTTTTTCGGCCTTACAAACTATGAAACTATGAAACATGGTGGTGAGCAACACTTCATTATTGTTTAAGGACTTTGTTTTCTACAGTTTACTAGTCAGTGACATCGGTAACTGGGGCAACAAAATGGTCAGAGATCCACGCTTGATTCATTTTTCTAAATCTCAAACGATTCACATTATCAGGGGAAAGACGGCTACTATTGTCAGTTATCACCCCGCCAGCACTGCTGAATGTGTGTTCTGAGATAACGCTGGCTGCTGGGCAGGATAAACTTTCTATGGCGTGTTGAGCAAGCTCAGGCCATTCATCCAGTTTGGACACCCAGAAGTTGAATGGGTCCAGACTAAGTCCAAAAACATCGATTTTGAGCCGAAGGTAGTCATGGCGGTCTCCGTGTGTCTGAATGCTGCCCTGCCTTGCAGGTGTTGGTGAAGTGGTAACAATGGATTGCCAAATGTCACCCAGTAGGGTTCTGCCACACTGCCTGCTGCGGCTATTTGCTTTTCTACTGCTGCCGCGTTGCTGACGTTATTCCACCATGACATTAGAATGTGAAGACGCAAAAGATATCGAGTTGGTCAATGAGCACTGTCTCAAAATCCTGCATTCTACTTTCGAGACCCATCACTGTCATCCATCAAACTCACCCAGTGAGCAGTCAGTGAGATGTAACGCCCTTGACCGTGCTTATTTTTCCATGTTTCTGTAGTGAGAAGGACTTTGGTGGACACAGATGCAGCCAACGCGCTGGAGATCTTTTCTGCAATGTGGCGGGCCAGGGCTGGGACGGCTTTTCTGGCAAAGAAATGCCTGCTCGGCATCTGATATTAGTGGCATGCCAAGGCCATGAGGTGGCGGAACCCATCTGTGTCCACCAGGCAGAAAGGCAACATTTCTAAGGCCAACAGCCTGGCAATGCTGGCAAGCTTTTGGCTTTAGGATGGTTGGGGTGAAAGTGTCAGGATAGATTTTTCCTTTTAATCCATTCCTGGTCAAGTTGCTATCTCTGTTCCGAATTCAAGGTGTCTATGTCTCAACTGAGAGAAGAGAATTACACACACACACACAGTTCTTGCGTTGTGCATAAAATTCTGTTTATTTGAGGAAGTCACAAGTTTTATATAGGCTTGATACGTAATGATACGTTTTAAATCATAATTGATTAATGTGTTAGTATAGGCAGATACTGGTCAAAAACCACAGACAAGATACATGGACATAAATGGACGTATAACAACAGGCCGGATATTTTCAACGGTTTAACGGTTTAACAGCTTAACAGTCTAACAGCTTCCTTTATGGAGTATGCGCAATAGCAAGTTCTAGAAAATTCCTCTGTTTGTGTCATCCAAATTGGAGGTTTGTATCTTGTATCAATATCATTCAAAAAAAGGGAAGTCCTGGAGGCCATTATCCTTGCATGAGCCATTACAAGCAATGCTGTAATGATTGTGAATAATATCTGACAAGCTGGATTTAAGGTTAATAACAAATAGTGAAGCTGTAATAAATACATGATAAAGATTGACAAGAGAATTGAGAGTCTGGTGCTAGAACAGGATTTAATGTTTTTCCTAAAAACACTAACCTGACAGTCCCCCCTAATACATTAAAGACTGTTCCTAATGCACCCCCCTAAAGGGTGAATAATGATTGATGCTCTTCCCTAAACTGAGCAAGAATGGGTAAAGGTCCCTCTCCTTAGACAGAAGGGTGAACAGGTGGAGCGGGTGTTGAACCCACTGAACCACTGTCAGGCTTGCTCCAAGGGGGAGTAACTAAGCGACCGTTGGCATCTTCACAGAGCCTTTGATGGTAAGGATGACTTTACCCAATGACCGCCAGGTGCTACCTCAGAGCAGTCCCTGGCAGAGGCAATCTATGGATTGTTGACAATATCATAACCCCCAATGATTCTCGAAAGTCATGATGGAGGTGGTGCTTAATTGTTCAGCTATACCTTGCAAGGCATCTCGGGTGTAATTATCAAACCTCTGTTGTTTTAATAGATGCAAATTATCCAGTCCACACTTTTGTTGATTGTTATTTGGGGTATAAGTTATTCAAACCCTGCTTTGACCTGATCAATAGCTTTGAATTCATCAGGCACCCCCTTGGTTTTCACACACATCCAGACTAGACAAACGTATAAAAGCATAAGGGAAAGGTTCATAATGACTTATTGGTCGCAGACACTTTCTTGCAGTGTGAAGCATGCAGGTCTTCCTTCAAATTTCCCTGAGGTTGGGGACACCAAGAGTACTTGGTATGGTCCTTCAAATCTGGGCTCCAGAGAATCTCTCATGTGCTTTTTTTACCCACATAAAATCACCAGGCTGTAGCTTATGTGTGCTTTGGTCAGAGTCTGTGTCTGGAATAGAAGAAAATGCTGAGGCATGGATTACTTTCAGTTCATTACACAAGTTCATGACATACTTCACAAGGATATCATTCCCTGCAATCAACTGTTGTGGATAGAACCCCCCTAACCTAGGCAGCCCTGAGAAAAATATTTCATAGGGTGTGAGACCAGTGGGCTGCTTAGCGGTGTTTTTTAAATAGTAGAGGGCAATGGGCAGAATCTCAGGCCAGTGAAGAGATGTTTCTTCGCGAGCTCTCAAAATATTATTCTTCAGAGTAGCATTTATCCTCATGACTTTTCCTGAGTTCTGTGGATGGTACGGAGTGTGTAAGCCAAGGTCAGCTCCTACTAGTTTCCAAATGTCTCTGGTTACTTCTGCTGTGAAGGCAGGTCCTTAATCTGACTCAATAACTTCAGGGATTCCAAATCTGCACACCAGTTTGGTCACTAGTTTCTTTGCAGTAGTTCTTGTGGTCATATTGGAGACTGAGTAAACTTCAGGCCATCTGGAGAACATATCCACTACCACTACCATATTTGTATTTTCCACTTTTGGGTAATTCGATGTGATCAATCTGAATCCATTGGAAAGGATATAGAGGTTTTGCCAGGTGCTCCTTTGGTGTTTAAACTGATCCTCTCGGATTGCGAGCGTTGCATATTTCACATTCTCTGGCATAGTTACTTGCTGTAGTGGAGATTCCAGGTGATAGGTAGATCTTGTTGATTGAAAAATTCATCTGGTGCCCTCCTTTGTGTGTAGTACCATGAGCCCATTGTGCTACAGCTGGATATAAGGCCCTTGGCAAACAGAGTTTATTGCCTTTCCTCCAGAATCCATCCTGATGAATTGTTGCTCCCAACTCCTCCCATCTCTCCTTTTCCCTTGTGTCTATTTGTGCTTGAAACTGTTTCAGCAGGTCCACTCCTGGATTTGATGCATCTTGTGTTGTGTCATTTTCTTCATCTTCTTTCCATTCTCTCTTCTTTCCCTCCTTCATATTCTCTTCATTCTTCTGTTCTTTATTCTGATCTTCATTCTTCCTGTCTTCTTCTTTTTCTTCTATTTCCTTCTCTTTGTTTGTTCTTGTCATAACATATACAGCCACTTCTGCTTCCTCTCGAATTTCTGGGAGAAGGGCCGTAGATTTTTCTGCCAAATCTGCTCTGTGGTTGTCTTTTGTGGATGGCCTAAAGTTCCGTCCAGAAGGACTTGTGCAGCAATGACAGCTCCAAGGCATGTAGGTGCAGTCCGTGCTACAGAATCGAGCTTGCAGGAAAAGTAGCCAAGAGGTCTCATACGGTCACCATGCTTCTGTGCCAGGACACCAGAAGCATGTCCATTTTGTTCAGAGATGAATAGGCTAAAAGTTTCAGAGTAATCCGGGATACACAGAGCAGGGGCTTGAAAAATGAGGTGTTTCAGCGTGAGGAAACAATCTTGTGCTGCAGAGGATTAGGTGATTAGGCCTAGGAAGCGTTGGAGCTGTATAAGATTAGATAGTGAAGAAATGTACAACACTGTCCTCCTATAGGTATCGCTAAGGTGTTTGGCCCCCTTTGATGTGCAATGTCCAGGTAATGCAACATTCTCCAGGCTTGAATAGCAAAACTGTACAGTTGATTAGTGCGGAATGTTTGAGGGGCGTCAGGGTTATGTATGGGCTGGTTGCACACACTGAATTGTTGGGAGAGGTTATGCAATGCCATACAGAGTACTCCCCTGTATGATGTGAAGAAATGTAAAGTTCATCAGATTCACTCTCAGGAGTATCTTATGAATAATTCTATCTCCCTTATTCTTTTATCTTTGTCAGTATCTTCATTATAGCAAAGTCCATGAGCTAGGGAAATAGGTGATTGGAGAACCTCGATTAAGTCAACATGCAATGTATATGGTCCGTAATGTGGTCCATATAAATGAAATTGAACATTGGTTTCTTAGAAATGCCTGGTTTGAGAGGTAGGAGTCATGTAGCCCGACAAGATCCCCCTGTGGGATAAGTTTATGGCAGGAGAATTTGGTGTGTGTAATTCCTGTAAATAACCTTCATCTTTGATTCTGCGTGAAATAGTAGAATTCCAGTGATTCCTAATAGCATTATCTGATCTTCCAGGCAAAAATCTTGCAATCTCAGCCCATTTATACCCCCATAGTTTGTGAAGTTCATAGATAATTGTATCCTCCTCTTCTGTCCAATAGCTTTTCCTCACTTCAGGATTCAGATGACGGTGCCATCTCTGTCTGCACTGCTTGGCATTTCTCCTTCCTTGTAATCGGGTAGCAATTACAGGCCAGTTTTTTAGGCCATACTGTTGTACTAAACCAGAAAGTTCATATCTTCCTCTGGAGTCCATGGTCCTGCAATAAGGTGAGGACAGAATACTTTTTTCCATCTAAAATAGCACTGGAGAGCTGTTCGGGCAGGGTAAAGATTAGAGACACCTTCCCAATTTTCAGTACTGATCTCTGCTGCCAGTTCCTTCAGCTTCTCATCTTCCTCATGAGTCCACGGTTTCTTCTTACTCGAGTTCCATGTATCCCTGGAGAGAATGTCATCGCAATCATGCGCATCCATGTCAAGTTCATACTCTCCTTCCAGTTGGCTGTGAATAATGTTCCGCGGTCTTTCTGCTATCCTCAGAGTAAGGTCTGAAGGTCCTACGGTCTCTAGATCAGGGGAGGGACTTAAGAATTCACCAACTTCCGATGGAATAAGCTTTTGTTTGACAGCTATCGAGGAAACATCCAGGACCTGTGGTAGGAGGGGGTCAGGGAGAGCACCCGCAAGTGACAATTTGTCATCCTCATTGGTATTCATAGGGGAGATGTGCACGACAACAGAAGCAGAACCTTTATGTGAGCATTTATGTATAAGTGAATGTGAGCATTTATGTAGAAGTGTATCAGGAACTCCTTCGCTTATGGTACCTGGGCCGGAACTGGAGAAGTGTGGAGGGGAGTCAAAATCTATAAATGTGCATAAATCAAACGCCTCTAGGAGAAGGAGCAGTATGAGTAACAGTAAAAGGTGTTTCTCCGGCTGAAAGACTGTGAGTTTGAAGAGTTTCTTCAGGTGAGGAATGAGACAAGGTCGGATGGGCAATAAAAGACATGTCGGGATCACAGAATGTTGATTTCACAACCGGTAGTAAGATTGGTTTTAAAGTGGCAATTGTGGGAGAATGGACCTCATTAGATAAGGTTTGATTGGTGGTAACTTCACTAGCAATGTTGGGCTGAGTAGGACAAGGGTGAGGACTGTTATCAGTGGCAGCAAGATGGCTAACGGGGACCTGTGACCCGGAACTTCCTGGGCTAATAGGAGGGTTGGAGTTAACAATATGGCCACCGGAAGAAGGAAGTGGAGGAGCCTTGGGAGGAGCAATATGGTTGCCGGAAACAGGAAGTGGGGAATCATGGGCTAACGCTGTTCTATGCCACGCTAAAGCGGCTTGGTAGAGGCCTTATCCTCTAGCACTCCTTTACAAATCCTTTAACGCCTTTTCCCAAATATGAACCTGTAATCTACCTTGCAGGTGGATATTACAGATTTTCATTAATTTGGTATAATCAGCAATATGTTTCTTTCCCTCGCGTCTCATAACAAGCCCAGCGGGGTCAAAATATGAATGTTTGGATTTTGAACTAAACATGTTCTTTAAACTCGCCATCATGAAACAATCAATCGGTACGTGGTGACTGGCTCCCTAATTCCAGCGTATAAACCAACGCACGTGGCTGTATCACTGTATCAGGCTTGTATCAGAACTGGATAGATATGGATGGATGTGATTTCTCTCTTAAGACAAATGATTCTGAGCTGACAGGCTTTGGTTACAGCCTGTGTAAAAGGGGATCTTAAGTTGGATTTCTTTCAGCGTCTCAAAAGAGGAAGTATTCACACAGAAATTGAATGTACGCTGGCTAATTGCTAAAAGAGGGAAGTAAGCACAAATCCAATCTGCTGATAACCGTGAGACAACAGCTGCGACTAACTAGCCCTAACTACTGCGGTACTGACGTGTTGAATGAGCTGCCACATCAATCAACAAAACCTAACACTCTCCCTACTGCTACGGATCACCCAGATCGGCACCCAGTCTCATTAAGTCTCACTTAGTCTCACTAAGAGCAGGTTGGACAGACACCCTGGCCACTGAGGGCTTCACCTAACTAAAAATTCCTCTCTTAACTAACCTAAAATGCCAGTTCTGTCTTCCGGAAGTAAAAAGAGAAATAAAAATCTATCCAGTCACCACGTAAACCGATAACAAAAACCACAGAAATAACAAGAGACTGCGTCCCACAGTATGCGTATAAGAATACGCATACCCAACCACACCTAAGGAGCCACTCCTGGACGCGCAAGTCCCACAGAGAAAGGCAACACAACCAACAGCAGATTCCCCACAGAATGTCCGAGCCGGATAAGTGACAGATTTATGAACCAGCCAACTTATCGGTCTAAGAGAAATGCTCGAGCTGGATCGGACACCCTGGGATGGCCTGGCTGTCGGCAAATGGTCGCCACACCTGGGGAGCTTCTTGGGCCCCTCGGTTCGAAGAGAGTCACACGGCACCAAATTGTCAGGATAGATTTTTCCTTTTAATCCATTCCTGGTCCAGTTGCTATCTCTGTTCCGAATTCAAGGTGTCTGTCTCAGCTGAGAGAAGAGAATTAAACACACACACACAGTTCTTGCGTTGTGCATAAAATTCTGTTTAATTGAGGAATTCACAAGTTTTATATAGGCTTGATACGTAATGATACGTTTTAATCATAATTGGCTAATGTGTTAGTATAGGCAGATACTGGTCAAATTCACAAACAAGATACATGGACATAAATGGACATATAACAGGCCGGATATTTTCAACGGTTTAACAGCTTAACAGCTTAACAGTCTAACAGTTTCTTTTATGGAGCATGCGCAATAGCAAGTTCTAGAAAGTTCCTCTGTTTGTGTCATCCAAATTGGAGGTTTGTATCTTGTATCAATATCATCCAGAAAAAGGGAAGTCCTGGAGGCCATTATCCTTGCATGAGCCGTTACAAGCAATGCTGTGATGATTGTGAATAACATCTGATAAGCTGGATTTAAGGTTGATATCAAGTAGTGAAGCTGTAAAGGTGGATTAAACATAATACATGATAAAGATTAACAAGAGAAATGAGAGTATGGTGCTAGAACAGGATTTAATGTTTTCCTATAAAACCACTAACCTGACAAAAGCATTTCTTAGGCTCCTACACCTGGTACACAGAAGACTGGCTGCTGGACTAGCTGCTGTATGGCGTGCAAGTCACACTGGGGGAAGGTGTAGGCTGTGTTGCTTGTGGTGGAGTATCTGGGACTGGGGATGGTGCTTGCTCATGCTACTCCGGCACATCGGAAGCAGAGGATTGTTTGGGCTTGGAAGTGGCGGAGGAGGAGGAAGCAGAAGATGTAACAGTGGTTGGAAGCCCAGGACCTGTGTGGTCTTTTTTCTCCAAGTGACTCCTCCACAGCAATTCATGCTTTCCATGTATGTCCCTGTTCATGCTCGTGGTGCTTAAACTCTTTTAATTCTTTCCTCTACTAACGCGTTGGCGGTAAATCCGGCATATGACGTCAGTCGACGAATCTGAGGCTTGATCGAAAAAGGCCCAGGCTTCACAGGTCCTGGACCTCTTCGACTGTGAAAACCTAGTACCGGTGTTCCCGCTGCCACCACTGACCACAGCTGGCGGAATAATTTCAGTGGACTTGTGTGCGCCCTCTCCCTGTCTGAGGCCATATTCTCACTGACCATCATCCTCCTCCTCCTCTGATGATGCGCTCGCCAGCTGCTGCTTAAAAGACCACGTTGGATCCGCAATGTCATCATCATCACAGGTGACTTCCACTTCCTCAGTCTACATCCTCAAGCTGTGGGCGAGAAGCCACAGGCACTGCGAGGCATTGCTGACTGCTCGGTATTTCTGCCGATGGACCAGCTTCATTCTACTCCTCTGAGGGCATCAGCAATTGGGTGTCAGAGCAGACAAAATCATCCTCTTTGGCCTCTTGATCTTTTGAAATGCCTTCTGATCCCAACCGCATTGTGTGATCAAAGAGCTCTTCAGAATATGGATTATTTGGAAAGGTCTGTATATTGGGATGTGACATTCAGCCTGTGTTTGCTTTAGGTTGGACTGATGATGATTATGACATTTGTAGCCGTGACTGAGAGGAAGGGGAGGTAAAACCGCTGGAAGCAGGGTCTGATAACCACTGAAGAACAGATTGGCAACACTTTTCAATAATGAGACGCACAGTGAACTGAACAAGCAATGACAGGCCTGACGGTCATGCGACTGAAGATGTGCTCGCTTGTGGGTTGTCCCGAGCACTGGAAGGAGTTCCTTGTCTCATACCTCTATCTCCACTTCCTACAGCCCTCCTTGCTCGCTTACCACCTATAGTTCTCACCATGTTCAAAAGCTAAATATTATACAGTAGCTCTGCGCGTGGCACAAGATACATGTAATAAAAGAGAGAAGTGTGTGTGTGTGTATGTATGTGTTTATATATATATAATATATATATATATATATATATATATATACACACTTCTCTCTTTTTTATTAAATATATATTGTGTATATATATATATATATATATATATATATATATATATATATATATATATATGTGGATCACACTGGTATATTTCAGCGTTATGTGGACTTAAAATATGGCAAAATTACAATTTTTGGAGTTCAGTAAGATATAGCAACAGGTATATATACTGAATATATATCTATATGACAATAACACACAGTATATTTCAAAGGTATTTCACCCCCAAAACTGCCAAAAATGAACTTTCACCAACCAACCACTATTTAAAATATAGTACAGAGAGTGAGCTGAAAATGGCATTCAGAACGCAATACAGTGAAATATATATAACATGTTCATGTATTTTTAGCATCCAATGAGTGCGATACACCTCAGCGATGACGTTTTTGACACTTGACACAGTGCTCTGCACTGATTGAATAGCCGCCAAAAGTGCAGAAAGGCGCTGAAAACTATTAAAATGGTGTGTTGAACGCCATGGCGAACTTGAACAGTAAAATGTTTGGTTCGAGAAAATAGAGATGTGCGACTTGAACTTTTCTCAATCGGTTCGATCAACACAAATTTTGGGTTGTTGTGGAATGTCGAGATTAGGGAGGTGAAATATTTTTGTTTGCCGCAATGCAGGGCAGTGTGGTAAGTCCTGAGCAAGAATTTGTAGTGGAGAAAATCTGCAAGTAGCTTTGACTTTCTCCACAGACACTCAGCACACATGGAACATCGCTGCAGAATGCGAGGCTGAGGCGTATGCCGAGGCTGCCGGCGTCTGACTGGTGGTGCGGTGTGTGAGTGGTGCCAATTAGAGATGAGCGAACCCTAAAAAGAACTTGAACCGAACTTCGAACCCATTAAAGTCAATGGGAGAAGATGTTCTGGTTAATTTTTATACCCATACAGGTGAGGAGAAGCTGCAATTAGCATCCATAACAGTAAAATGGATACGTGGAACAAACTATTGAAGAAAATTTGGCTCTAAGAGTCACATAAAAAAAAAACAGACTAAAATAATTCATTCCTTTTAATGGCTAACTGAAAAGATAAGGACAGCATAGCTATAGGATGTGCAGCTGCTACGGGGCCTCTTTGACACATAAGAAGACTCCAGTGTTGGAAATGGCACATGGTAACTGGCAGGAGACCCCTATCACTTTTTGCACTAGGGCCCAAGAACATGTTATATATGTGGTGGCAGCAAGAACATCGCAATGGGGATCATGGAGGTTCAGCTAGCAGGGCCATAGTTATAGGGGTTGCAGTGGTAGCCAGGGCTGCCGTCAGTCATCTATTAACTGTTTCAGGGCCCCATGCAGCTAAATCAAATGGGGCCCCCACCCATTACTAGTTCCTATTTTTTAACATATTATTGAGCCCCTTTTTGATTAGGGCCCCTGACAGGAGTACTGCCCTATTGGCAGTTACCATGTGCCATTTCCAATACCAGTGTCTTCTTATGTGTGAAAGGGGCTTTTGGAACATCTCAGGATGCAGGGCCCCGTAGTGGCTGCTATCGCTAGTGGTGCCAATAGAGCAGTATTGGCAGTGCTCCTGTCACGAGCCATAATCGAAAAGGGGTAAACAAATATGCTACGGTTTTGGGGGGTGGGGGGCTAATTTGATTTGGCAGTATGGGGCCTCAAACGATTAAAAGATTACTTCCTGCAGTCTGACTGATGTTAATAGATGACTGATGGAATGCGTATTTCACACAGTTTACTATTCGTGACATCGGCAGCCGGTGCGACAAAATCGTCAGAGATCCACGCTTGATTCATTTTGATAAATGTCAAACGATCCACTTTCTCAGGGGAAAGACGGATACGTTTCTCAGTTATCACCCCGCCAGCTGTGCTGATGGTACGTTCTGAGATAACGCTGGCTGCAGGGCAGGTTAAAATTTGTATGGCGTGTCGAGCAAGCTCAGCCCATTCATCCATTTTGGACACCCAGAATTTGAATGTGTCCAGATCAAGTCCAAAAACATCGGTGTTGAACCGCAGGTAGTCATGAGCATGGTCTCAAATTCCTGCATTCTACTGTCAATTTGTGTGGGTGGAAGGAAAGTGCTCACTTTTGATTTGTAACGTGGATCAAGGAGGGCAGCCACTCAGTAATCGCTGTTCATTTTGATTGCCCTGAGGGGTTGGTCATGTTGCAGGTAATGTAGCAATGTTTTATCTTGATAGCGAAAATAGAATAGAAGCCGTGCTGTTAGTGGTAGTAAACGAAGGTCCCTCTTCGCATTAGACCCACTTCACATACACAGAAACTACCACTCCAATCGTCTTTCCCGTCAGGATAAGCACTTAATCGTGTAGTCTTCTTAAAAATTCTCTTTTATTTTAAATTTTCTTATAAAATCCATTTTATATGTATATACAGCAGGCTATATTTCAAGTTAAACAACTTTGCAGATATAAAGGAACGGTCTTACTTGTATATTCTCAGAGCAGGATTTCACATCGGATTAGGGTCTGCAGCTTAGGAGTTGTTAGCTGGCACCGTCTTGGCGTCGCAGCACGTCTGCTACGTTTCGAGGGTAAACTCCCTCTTTGTCAAGCTTATCTGCAAAGTTGTTTAACTTGAAATATAGCCTGCTGTATATCCATATAAAATGGATTTTATAAGAAAATTTTAAATAAAAGAGACTTTTTAAGACGATTATATGACTAAGTGCTTATCCTGACGGGAAAGACGATTGGAGTCGTAGTTTCTGTGTATGTGCAGGTAATGTAGCATCTAAGCACTCATGTGTGAGATGCTGCCAGGATCTCCCAATCCTTGGGGTCGAGGGGCACTAACCAGATCTTCCTCTTCCTCCTTCTTAAATCTGTGCCAACCTCTTACCACCGAAGGGTAATCGGTACCGGTGGTGTCCACCCCTGCCTCATCATCCTCCTCCACTTCCTCATCCTGACCATCACCAGAGGCCTGGCTAGTGTCATGCCCTCTACTCTGTGAGCTGAACTGCTGTCCTGCACCCGCCCTGGACCTCGAACCACCGCCTAAAGAAGACCGATACAATTGGGAAACAGTCGGGCCTTCTACATCTGACGGCGAGTAAGGCTCTGTGTCCGCCTCATCCTCCTCCATCACTGCCGGGACCTGCTGCCGCAGAGAGTCTAATGCTTGTTCCAGTAAAAATATGACCACAATGGTCATGCTGACAACGCCATCGTCCTGACTGACCATTTTGGTTGCGTCTTCAAAACTGTCAAGGATGTTGCAGAGATCCTTCACCTGCCTCCACTCTCTGTGGCTCAACACCCCGAGGTCCGCACCACTGCTCGTCAGGCCATGCGACACTTCATACTGCATAATGGCATTACACTGCTGCCACAATCGCTGGAGCATGTGGAGGGTGGAATTCCAGTGTGTTGACATGTCAACAATGACATGGTTGTTGGGGAGATCCATATGATGCTGGAACACTGCCAGTCGTGCCGAAGCAGGTTGTGAATGCCGGAAGTGAGAGCTAAGACCATGAGCCTTCCTCAGCAGACAGTTAAGACCCGGACAGCACTTGAGAAATTTCTGCACAACCAGGTTCAGGATGTGTGCCAGGCAAGGGATGTGCACAAATCTACAGATTCTAAGGGTGGCAAGGAGATTTCTCCCATTGTCGCACACCACATTGCCTGGTGCCAGGTTCTTAGCACCCAGGCACTGGTTGGTCTGAGTGTGCAGAACCGTCCACAGCTCTTGACCTGTGTGTTGAAGGTCTTCAAGACAGATTCATTTCAGAATGGCCTGGTTTCTCTTGGCATGTCATGCTACCTGTCGAGATTGGGGATCTGGACTCTGCTCCATTCCAGCAGTGTGGAAGAGTCTGCCGAGCCTGAGACACATCAGGAGAGGCATTGTCATCCACCCAACTCACCCAGTGAGCCGTCGGTGAGATGTAACTCCCTTGACCGTGCTTACTAGTCCATGTGTCTGTAGTGAGATGGACTTTGGACACAGATGCAGCCAACGCGCTGGAGATCTTTTCTGCAACATGGCGGGCCAGGGCAGAGACAGCTTTTCTGGCAAAGAAATACTTGCTCGGCATCTGATTAGTGTTGAGCGATTACGTTGGCTATCGACATCGGGCGATAGTCGATAGTCGGCCACCATCGATAAGGTTTTTCGATAGTGAGCAGTCGATTATGAGCGATGACCATTAAAGTCTATGGGAGAGAAACAACACCTTCATTCTTACACCCAAACAGGGCTTGGGAAGCTGGAATTAACATCCACAACAGTCAAATGGATACGTGCTACATCTTAGGCAACACACTTAGGTTATAAAAGCCACAGAAAAAAAAACACACACCATTCACTATCCCTGTCTTGTACCACAGTATGACCCTTAAACCTGCATCACCCACAAATTAAAAAGTGCCAGAAGGCAGTATGATTTGAACCATCATCTTACTTGAACTGGACACTGAATATCCCTGTCCTGGAATGCAGCATGAGCCCCAAACCTGCATGACCCCCACATTTAAAAAGTGCCGGAAAAAGGAGTCTTTCAACCACCATTTTAGTTTCACTGGACATTGACTATACCTGTCCTGGGCCACAGCATGACCCAGGGCCAGAGTTACAGTGGGTGCGGTGAGAGCCCAGGCTGGCGTCCGTCATCTATTAACACGCAGGTTAAATGCCCTGATGACGCAGCAACGAAAACTGTCGTGCTGAAGCAGAGTGCGGAAGCGGAAGTGTGAGAACTCCAGCCTTCCTCAGTACACAGTCAATACCTGGGTAGCGCTTGCCCCTCCGTATGAGTGTGGACCAATTGAGCTTCACTTGGAAATACTGGTGGTTAACGCTCCTGTTACACCCAGGTGCCCTTTATCATGGCATTCTTTTTCTAATTTTACTCAACGTGCTGGAGGAAATGGTCTCTGTACTTTGTTCTCTGTCCGTGCTCCATACTCCATGTCCTCTGAATAACCTACATCTGGTCAAGTTTTCCTGTACCTCCCTTGTACAATTCAGAGGAATTTTTTTTAACAGCTATTTTGTACATGCAAGTTTTTTAGTACTTTAATTCTAGAAAACACATTTTTAAAATCGGATGGAATCCCACCATGTCTTTGTTTCTCTTTTTTAATTGTATTAAATGGGTTGTCTCAATAAAGGGATTGATAGCTATGTTAAAGATCTTGCAAAAACAAGTCATTTTGCAATATGTGTCCATTAACAGTGTCCTACCTATTCCTGTTTCTGACAGCACCATCACCCTTGAGCCACTCTTGACCATTGTGAAGAACAAATGTCTGTTAGAAACAACATTTTTTAGAATAGGACCTGTAGTATAGCTGCATGTCACAGCAAAATGCCCCCAAAAATTCAAAACATGACCCATGAGCCACTTTTGACAATTGTGAAGAACAAATGTCTATTAGAAACAACATTTTTTAGAATAGGACCTGTAGTATTGCTGCATTTCAAAGCAGCATGACCCAAAAAATTATAAAAATGACTTCTCAGCCACTGTTAAAAATTGTGAGGGAGAAATGCCACTTAGAAGCCACATTTCTGTTCCAAAGGACCATGATTATTGCTGTATCTCACAGCAACATGACCCAAAAAATTATAAATATGACTTCTCAGCCACTGTTAAAAATTGGGAGGCAACATGACAATGTGAAAAATTCTAAAGATGAAGTGAGTAAATGGAATATGGTTTTGTCATGAAACCTTGGTGTCTTTTAGTCTCCTCACAGCAAAACCAGCAAAATGAACTGTTGGGAATTGAGAATAAAAATTGCAGTAAGAAATGATCATTTTAAAAATAAGTTTTTCAAGAGGACCATTTCTGTTTGGAGAGGAATGTGAAGTAGACCAGCAACTAATCGGTGACCTCGGCAATTGGGGCCACAACATCATCAGAGATTCATGCCTGATTCATCTTGATGAAAGTCAAACGATCCACATTATCTGTGGAAAGCCGGATGCGTTTGTCTGTAATGACTCCTCCAGCTGTGCTGAAGGTCCGCTCAGATATGACGCTGGCTGCTGGGCAGGACAACACCTCTATGGTGTGGCGAGCCAGCTCGGGCCATTCGTCCATTTTGGATACCCAGAAGTCTATTGGGTCCGGAACACATACAAAAACATCGGTGTTGAGACGCAGATAGTCGTGCACCATGATCTTAAGCTGGTCTCTGGGTGTTGTATCTGTGGCCTGCATTGCATGCGTTGGTGAGGTGGTAAATAAAGATTGCCAGAGGTCACCCATTAGGCTTCTGCCACCTTGCCTGCTGCTGCCGCTGCTGCCGCTACGGCTACTTGGCACTCTACTGCTGTCATGTCGCTGGCGTTGTTCCACCGTGACATTTGAAGAACGTGAAGCAGACGCAACAGATGTCTCCAGTTGATCAATCAGCAAGGTCTCCATTTCCTGCATTTTACTCTCTATTTGGGTGGGTGGAAGGAAAGTGTTGATTTTTGTTTGAACCGGGGATCCAGGAGGGTGGCCACCCAGTAACTGTTGTTCATTTTGATGGCCTTAATGCGAGGATCATGTTGGAGGAATGGAGCATCCAAGCACTCATGTGAGAGATGTAGCCCTTTAGTTCCCAAGCCTCTGGTTGAGGGGCACTAGCAAACTCAGCTTCCTCATCTGCCTCAAATTCACGCCAACCTCTTTCCAAGGCAGGGACGTCGGTGTCTAGGAATACCTCCTCCTCCTCCTCCTCCTCCTCCGCTTCCTCCGGCACAGCTTCAACACAGCCCTGACTTGCCTCAGATGATGCACCCTGAGAGCTGATGCGCCGCCTTGCACTAGCTCTGGACCCTGAACCACTGCCTAATGAAGACCGAAAAAATTGAGAAACTGTCGGGCCTTGTGGATTTGACGGAGAGAGAGGCTCCGTGTCTGCATCTGCGGCAGATTAATTTCAACACGGCCTGGTGTCTCTGGGCACGTGATGCCACCAGAGGACCTTGGGGGAAAGAGCCCTGCACCATCCCTGCGGTTTTGAAGAGCGTGCGCCGAGCCTGAGAGCCACCGTCACCCCCAGAGACATCCACCCAGCTCACCCAGTGAGCTGTCACAGAGATATAGCGGCCTTGGCCGTGCTTACTAGTCCATGTGTTGGTGGTGAGATGGACTTTTCCGGACACAGATGCAGACAACGTGCTTGAAATTTTAGATGACACGTGGCTGGCCAGGGCAGGGACGGCTTTTCTGGCAAAGAAATGCCTGCTTGGCATCTGGTATTGGGGGCAGGCGAGGGCCATGACGTGGCGGAACCCATCTGTGTCCACCAGACGGAAAGGCAACATTTCCAAGGCCAAAAGCCTGGCAATGCCGACATTCAGGCTTTTGGCTTTGGGATGGTTTGGGTTAAAGTGTTTCTTCTGCTCCCAAACCTGGAAGACAGAAGGCTGGCTGCTAGACTGGCCGCTGTACGGCGTGCAGGTCGTCAAACTGGCGGAAGGAGAAGGGGTAGGATGGGTCTCTGGTGGTACTCGGGCGACGGTGGAGGCTGAAGCGGAGGCTGATCCCTGATCATGACTCTGAGAGACATGGGCAGCTGAGGAACGCTTGGTGGTGGCGGAGGAGGAGGAGGCGGAGACAGAGGGTGTGACAGTGGTTGGAGGCCCGACGTCGGTCTGGCCTTTTTTGGCCAAGTGTTCCCTCCATTTCAACTCATGCATTCGCTGCATGTGACTAGACATGTTGGTGGTGGTTAACCACTTAAGGTTCTTGCCTCTACTTATGCGTTTACGGCAAAGGCGGCATATGACATCGCTGGGTGAATCAGAGGCTTGCTCAAAGAAGGCCCAGGCTTGAGAGGTCCTGGAACTTTTTGACGGCGATAAGCGAGGAGCGGGGTTTGCGCTGACCGTGGCTGGCGGAATCATATCAGCGGACTTCTGCGACCGCCCTCTCCCTTTTTGTGGCGGGACCCGTATTGACACTACCCCATCGTCTTCCTCCTCGTCCACTGATGAAGCGCTCGCAAGCAAATTCTGCGGAAAAGACCAGGATGGATCCGCAATGTCGTCATCATCATCATCATCAACACAGGTGACTTGGTCGTCCTGACTTTCTGCATCCAGAAGCTGCGGGCTACAAGCAAGGGGCACTGCAAGGCGTTGCCGACCGCCCGGGATTTTTGCCAATTGACCGGCTTCCTTCACCTCCTCTGATGGCATCAGTAACTGGGCGTCAGAGCAGACTAAATCATCCTCTTGATCTTTTAACATGCCTTCTGACCCCAACCGCATTTTGTCATCAAAGAGGTCTGCAGACAATGGATTATCCACAGTGGTGGGTACACGAGTTGACATTTGGGCTGCTTCATGTTGGACGGATGCTGATGACGACATTTGTGGCCGTGACTGGTAGGACGATGAGGTAAGACTGCTAGATGCAGGTTGCATTAACCACTGAAGGACAGATTGGCGACGATGTTCGTTACTTAGATTCACAGGGCCCTGACCCAGCGATGACAGGCCTGACGGTCCTGCAACTGACGATCCGCTGGCATGCGTGTTGTCGCCAGCACTGGAAGGAGCACCTTCTCGTACCTCTACCTCCATGTGCTAACCCCCTCTTTGCTCGCTTACCACCTGCATTTCACTCCATGTTCAGAAATATAAAAATTTTGAGAAGGTGTGGAATAGTTTTGGAAAGTCTCTTATTAAAAGATGGCAAATCACAGCTATTCTCAAATCCCTCTAATCCAAAACCAAAATTGCTGGATTCAAATTTAACTGCAAGTTGTCTATCAACAAATCTGGACTGGGCAAAAGTACAAAAAATACGTATCTGATATGTTTTCGTATAATACACGGTATTTTTTGAACATTACAATTCACCTGTGGTGACTATAGAGTTGCTGTTTTAAAATTTACGTGGAAGCTGCGTCAATGAACAAAGCTGGGTGCGCAAAAGTCAAAATACACGTATCTGTTATGTTTTCATATAATACACGGTATTTTTTGCAACTTTCAATTCACCTGTGGTGACTATAGAGTTGCTGTTTTAAAATTTACGTGGAAGCTGCGTCAATGAACAAAGCTGGGTGCGCAAAAGTCAAAAAACACGTATCTGTTATGTTTTCGTATAATACACGGTATTTTTTGCACCTTTCAATTCACCTGTGGTGACTATAGAATTGCTTTTTTAAGATTTACGTGGATGCTGCGTCAATGAACAAAGCTGGGTGCGCAAAAGTCAAAAAACACGTAACTGTTATGTTTTCGTATGATACACGGTATTTTTGGCAACAAACAACCTGTGCTGACTACAAGATTGCTGGATTGTAATTTAACTGCAAGGTGGATATATCAACACAGGTGGAATGGGTAAAATTGAAAATGAACACCTATCTGAAATGTATACTGATAATAAAAGTGGAGTTTTGCACCTAACAAAGAGACCTGCAGTTACTAGAAATGATGTGTATCCAATATAAGTTCGGGGCTCCCCCAATATCCAGGAATTATTTCAATAGCAAACTGTTCATAATAAAGATATTGCAGTGCAATGTCTACACTAAGTCTTGGTGAACTTTATCCAATGTTCTCTATAGATAGAGCTTGTCTGTGTTCGCCCACGGGGCCCCCCCCCTCTCCCTCCGTGACTTTACAGCGGTAGATGCTGCTTTAAAATTCTCTAGCTAACTATATAAAATCTTCAAATCTCTAATCTAACTAAATTGGAAGGATCACAGCTAATAGTAGAGGTTTCTCTGTGCAGAAATAGACTAATTTCGCTGAGCTGTTTGGCCACAGGCAGAGCGCACGTCCTATTCCTATGAGACGCTGAGAGACACTAAGGCTGAACAGGAAACGCTGTTCTATGTAATACGAGGTCATGTGATTTTTCCAGCCAATCGCAACCATACACATCCCAGTCATGACGTCGCACATACATCTCACCCTGCTCTATTCTGTAATCTGATTTGCTGGCCGCCAAAATGACAGGAAGCGCCGAAAATGGCGCGATCTTAATAGATGATGCACAGATTTTAACCTTAATTATCGCATGATCTGAAAATTTCGATCACCAGAACGACCTTGCCGATTTCAACTTTGTCGATAAAAATCGCTCAACACTACATCTGATATTGGGGGCATGCCAGGGTCATGATGTGGCGGAACCCATCTGTGTCCACCAGTCGGAAAGGCAACATTTCCAAGGCCAACAGCCTTGCAATGCCAAAATTCAGACTTTTCGCTTTGGGATGGCTGGGGTGAAAGCGTTTCTTCTCCTCCCACACCTGGTACACAAAAGGCTGGCTGGTGGACTGGCTACTTTACGGCGTACAGGTCAGACTGGTGGTAGGGGAAGGTGTAGACTGTGTTGCTGGTGGTGGGTATCAGCCGACAGTGTCTGGGACTGGGGATGGTGCTTGCCGATGCTGCTCCAGCACATTGGCAGCAGAGGACCTCTTGGGCTTGGAAGTGGTGAAGGCAGAAGATGTCACAGAGGTTGGAAGCCCAGAACCTGTGTGGCCTTTTTTTCTCCAACTGATTCTTCCACAGCAATTCATGCATGTGCCTGTTCATGCTGGTGGTGGTTAAATTCTTTAGATGCTTTCTTCTACTGACGCGTTGAAAGCAAAGCTGGCATATGACGTCGGTTGCTGAATCTGAGGCTTGATTGAAAAAGGCCCAGGCTTCACAGGTCCTGGACCTCTTCGATGGTGAAAGCCTAGTAGCAATGTTCCCGCTGCCACCACTGACCTTGGCTGGTGGATTAATGTCAGCAGACTTGTGCGACCGCCCTCTCCCTTTCTGAGGCTGACCCGCACTGACACTACCCCATCCTCCTTCACTGATGATGCGCTCGCCAGCTGCTGCTCAAAAGACCACATTGGATCTGCAATGTCGCCATCATCATCACAGGTGACTTCCTCTTCCTGACAGTCTACATCCTCAAGCTGCGGGCTAGAAGCTACAGGCACTGCGAGGCACAGCTGACCACTTGATATTTCTGGCAACGGAGCGATTGGGCATCACAGCAGACAAAACATCCTCTTTGGCCTCTTGATCTTTTGAAATGCCTTCTGACCCCAACCGCATTGTGCCATCAAAGAGCTCTTCGGAATATCTAGAGCGGTCTGTTTATTGGGTGACATTTGGCATTCAGTTTGGACTGATGATTATGACATTTGTGCCCTTGACTGAGAGGAAGAGGAGGTAAAACTGCTGGATGAAGGGTGTGTTTTATGTATCAACGCCAAACGCTGCTTATTCCCTATTATAACGGCCAACCAGTATCGCCTCGGTTCAGGGAATCTTTCCAGCAACCCTTATGTCAGTTCATAGGCAATAATTATCATCAAGGCGTGTGGAGCATTTCTATAAGCAAACTTTACTTCATATTAATCGGTGAAAAACACAATATAACAAGAAATATAAAACCTGTTGCCATATCAGTTGCACAGTGGCATACGTCCAATATTCATTCCCGAAGTCCTCAATCTCTCTGTGTGGACTTCTTGACAGAGCGAATAGTCGCGCTGCAGTACGTGCTGCAATGTTTCGGAAGAATTATCTTCCTTTTTCAAGCATGCGTACTCCATTCTATGCCACGTTTAAATACCCTCCCATTATCACGTGGGATACATAGCACACTCCTTTTAAAAAAACATTAAAAACAAAAATACCGAGACCTCAAAGCTAGCATTATAAATAACATTTCAAGCTAAAGCTTTCATTAAGGCCCTTAGGTGCTAGGGACTCTAACGTGTAGATCCAGAATGCTTCACGTTTCAGAAGCATTTGGATAGTTTCACATTCATTCCTGACATTGATCTCCTCCAGTAAACACCATTTGAGATCACTCACTTGGTGCCTGGACTCATAAGTGGCGTGCCACTGAGGTTTCGCCATACCTATTACTCTCCTGAGTTTTTTTCTTTTTGTTGCATCCTCTTTTCAAAGGTACGTATTGCTGATTTGTGTTCCGTGATTCTTTGTTTAACCTGCCTGCTTGTCTGTCCTACATACACCCTGCCACATGGGCACTTTAGGGCATATATAACATTATTACTGTTACAGCTATGGTACCCTTTGATGTCTATTTCCGTCCCTTTCATAGGGTGAGCAAACTTTGGTCCCTTGATTATGGCGCTACAATTAGAACATGCCATACAGGGAAATGTACCCTGTTTTGTAGCTCTTATCTTCTGTTGCCTAGTTCTCCTTTGTCTTACTATATCTGATCTTACAAGGTCGTCACCTATTGATTTTCCCCTTTTAAAAATGTACCTTGGATGCTTTTTGAACAAATAGCCAGATATAATATACTTTTGTAGTATATGCCAATAGCGGTTAATAGTCCGCTTAATAAGTTGGGCTTTTCCTCCATAAGTGGTAATCATTGTACACCTATCTTTATCTTCATTTCTCTTCCTAGAATTTCTCAGAAGTTCCTCTCTATCTATTTTTCGAACCTCATCACCAATTTCTCTCATCTTATTAGAGTCATAGCCTTTTTCCTCAAATTTCCTTATAATTTTTTCTTTCTGCACATTGTACTTAATATCATCCGAGCATATCCTCCTTGCTTGGATGAATTGTCCTCGTGGTATACCAGCCAATACTTGTGGGGAATGACAACTGGCTTGGTTTAATGTATTGTTTCAATCAGTTGGTTTAGTGTAAAGTGTTGTTTCAAATCTATCACTATCCTCCATTTTACTGACCTCTAGATCCAAGAACTAAATTTTACTCTTATTCTTCGTTAATGTGAACTTGATCAACGGATGGCATTAATTAATGTATGTTACAAACTCTGACAGTTCCGCCTCTGTTCCCTTCCACAATAGAAATATGTCGTCCACATATCTTTTCCAACACACAATATTCATTGAAAATGTGGATGGATGGACAAATTTATTTTCAAACGACCACATATAGATATTGGCTACACTAGGTCCGGCTGGCGACCCCATAGATGTCCCTTGCTGTTGAAGAAAAAATTCTTCACCGAATCTAAAGTAATTCTTTTTTAGTACTGTTTCAAATACTATCATAAGAAATGTTAAATGGGCATTTGTAATAGTGGGGTCTACTGCCATTGCGTCTAACTGCCTCATAGGCTTCTTCATATGGTATATTTGTGAAAAGGCTTTTTACGTCTAATGTGCATAACCAGCTAGTTTCCTTAGCATCCATGGCTTGCCGCACACACAAATATTCTTTAGTGTCAAATAGACAACCTGTTTGTTCCTTCACAAATTTTTGAAGATGCCCATCCATATAAGTAGCCAAAGGTTCCAAAATGGAACCTATACCCGACACTATGGGCCTGCAAGGTGGAGATTTTAGGGACTTATGAATTTTGAGAACAAAATATACAATGGGAACTCTGGGATTTTGCACTTTCAACATATTCCCCATGGTAGATGTGATAATTCCCGATGTGACTGCCTCATCTATATTCAACTCGATTTCTCCTTGGAATTCCACTGTAGGGTCTTTTTTGAGTTTCTTATACACTTTTTGGTCCCCTAGCTGCGAAATGGCTTCACGATTGCAGTCAGTTCTGTCCATGACAACAGTTGCCCCGCCTTTGTCGGCTTTTTTAATAATCAAATCTTGATCAGTTTTAAGTTGTTTAATTGCACTTCTTTCTTTATTGGACATGTTGTCACGGGCAGAACTAACAGTAGTGCTCCATTTATTTTTCACCTCCTCTATGACTATTTGCTGAAAAACATCCAATGTGGCACTCTGTATATTTGGATCAAACTGACTCCTTCTTCCTAATTTCTTAGTCAACCTTTCATAGACACCTTTATTCATACTACTTTGGTTACCAAGATGCATTTTTAATCTTAAGTTGCGACAAAGCTTATAGAAGTCCCACTTCAAATTGAAATAGTTTTATCTTCACTCCTCGGGACAAAGTTTAGTCACCTATTAAGAACCTTCTCTTGCGGCTTTGTCAACTCTTTAGATGATATGTTCACAACTAGTGGTTCTGGTTCCACCTTCGTTGCCGCCTTTTTGTTTTGTTTTCTGTTGTTGCTTGCTGCAATGCTTGATCTTCCTCTGCAATACCCGCTCCTCCTAAAAAAGGTGTAGCCGCTTTTGCTGTTCTCTTCTTCTTTTGCTGCATATGTGATCTCCTGTTTGGTATCTGACGCTGCACTTAGGCTTTCCCGCGTGGAGGTATTGCTGCGGGGATGCTTTGTCAAAATGAACGCGTCTCCTGCGCGAATTTTTTATCCATGTATAAACTCGGTCATATTGGTAGTCTTTTGTGTCACGTTCAAATTTCTTCAGCTTTTCTTTCAATAATTGTTCCCTCATCTTATCGACATTATTCTGTAACTCTTTACGTGCACGCTCATATTGCTCCATATCCACACTTGTTTTATACTCCTCTTCACACGCTGCGATATCTGTTTTTACGTTCTTTACCGCAATTTGCAAATCTGAATTGTCAGAATATCAGGTCTAGAGAATAGCGATTAGACAAAGCGTACCATTTCTCTTTATATGCCATATCATCTTTTAAGAGGATGGGTTGTAGGGTGCTTTTTAACCCTCTCGGGATCCTTAACGCTTTTACATATTCAGCAATGGTAGAAGCATGCATCGTTAAGCTGGTTTCCTTTTTTATCAGCTGCTCCAGCCGCTTACTCAAATTAGTCGACTCGCCACTCTGTGCAACATTTAGGAAAAAGCCGGCAGTTTCAGCTTGTTGAAGTATGGCAGTCCTCTCATTGTCAGAAAAGGCAAACATATCCGCTCTATTAGTTAACTTAGTAATTTCTTCAAACGACATTGTTGCAGCTTTAAAGGAAAGTTTTACAATACTATGTATTGGTGATGAGGTTGGAAAAATAGATAGAGAGGAACTTCTGAGAAATTCTAGGAAGAAAAATGAAGATAAAGATAGGTGTACAATGATTACCACTTTTGGAGGAAAAGCCCAACTTATTAAGCGGACTATTAACCGCTATTGGCATATACTACAAAAGGATATTAAATATGGCTATTTGTTCAAGAAGCGTCCAAGGTACATTTTTAAAAGGGGAAAATCAATAGGTGACGACCTTGTAAGATCAGATATAGTAAGACAAAGGAGAACTAGGCAACAGAAGATAAGAGCTACAAAAAAAGGGGACATTCCCTGTATGGCATGTTCTAATTGTAGCGCCATAATCAAGGGACCAAAGTTTGCTCACCCTATGAAAGGGACGGAAATAGACATCAAAACGGTACCATAGTTGCAACAGTAAAAATGTTATATATGCCCTAAAATCCCCATGTGGCAGGGTGTATGTGGGACAGACAAGAGGAGGTTAAAAAAAAAAATGGAACAAAATAAAAATACGTACCTTGAAAAGAGGATCAACAAAAAAAAAAAAACCAGGAGAGTAATAGGTATGGCGACCTCAGTGGCACCCACTTAGAGTCCGGCACCAAGTGAGTGATCTAAAATGGTGTGTAGGGAGGAGTCAATTTGGAATGAATGTGAAACTACCCAAAGCTTTAAAGTGAAGCTTTGGATCTACACTTTTAGAGTCCTAGCCCCTAAGGGCCTTAATGAAAGTTTTAGCTTAAAAGTTATTTTAATGCTAGTTTTGGGTCTTGGTAATTTTTTTTTAAAGTTTTTTTAAAAGGGTGTGGTTTATTATCCCACCTGATAATGGGAGGGTATTTAAACGTGGCATAGAATGGAGTACGCATGCTTAAAAAGGAAGAAAATTCTTCCGAAACGTTGCAGTGTTTTTGAGGATTTTTATCGAAAAAAGTTAAAATGGGCACAGTTTTTTGTTGATCAAAAATTTTTAGATATGGATAATTTGGTTAAAATTTGCATCTTTTATTAATATCGCCCCATTTTCGGGTTTCCTGTCTTTTGGGCGGCCAGAAAATCAGTTACAAAAAAGAGCAGGGTGAAATGTGTGTCACGTCATATGGGATGTTATGGTTGCGATTGGCTGGAAAAATACTGACCTGTTTTACATAGAATACCCCTTCCTGTTCATGTCTGTTCTCAGGTCTTACATAGGACGTGCCTTGCCTGTGTCCAAAACTCAGCAAAATTAATCTATTTCTTCACGAGAAAACTTATGTTACTGTACCCTTTCAACTTATTTTGATCAAAGTTTAAGATTTTAGTATTTTAGGTAAAGAATTTTTAAAAGGGAGATCTACCATTTGTAAGTCAGGGGGGGAGCGGGGGGAGGGGGCCCCCCGCGGGCGAACACAGACAAGCTCTATAAAAATACTGGATATAGTTCACCAAGATTTAGTGTAACATTGCATCAATAGCTTTATTATTAACAGTTTTCTATTAAAATTTTTCCCGGGATTTTGGGCAGCTGAACTTAATTAGGATAACATTTTTTAGTAATGAGGTTCTTTGTTAGGTGCAAAACTCACTTTTTTATCAGTATACTTTAGTAGGTGTTTTTTTTCAATTTTGCCCTTCCCAGCTTTTTGATAACCCCCTTGCAGTTAAATTAAATCAGCATTTTGTAGTCACACAGGTTGTTTGGTGCCAAAAATCCTTTTAATTATCCGTATACATTTCAGTACGTGTTTTTTTTAATTTGGCGCACTACATTTTGTTCATTGGGGCCCTTGCACTTAAAATGTGAATACGAAATTTTGTAGTCACCACGGGTAAATTGAAAGGTCCCAAAATCCCTTTTTATTACCCGAATACTTTAAAAGGGTTTTTTTTTCACTTTGGCGCAGGCCAGCTTTTTTTGAAAGAGTACTTTGCATTTTTAAACGTGAATACAAATTTTGTTTTGATTTGAGGGTTTTGGAAAAACTGTGTTTCCGATTTTCCCAAAAAATCTTCCATCCTTCTAAAATTTTTAATTTTCTGCATGGAGCAAAATTAGGTGGTAAGGCGGAAAAGGGGGGGGTAGGACTTGGAGGAGAGGTACGAAAAAAAGGGTGTCCTTCCGTCTGGCGACAACACGCATGCCAGGGATTGTCATTGCAGGACCGTCGGGCCCTGTATCGTTGGTTGGGGCCCTGTAAAATCCCAGTAACAACAGTCCCAATCTGTCCTTCAGGGTTAATACAACCTGCTCTAGCAGTCTTCCCTCCTGCCTTCAAGTCCACGGACAAACGCGTCACAGCTCTCGCACCCATCCAACATAAAAGCAGCCAAATGTCAACTGGACCCACCATGGGAAATAATCCATTTTCTGAAGACCTTTTTGATACAAAATGCGGTTGGGTCAGAAGGCATGTTAAAAGGTAAGGGGCCAAAGGGGATGTTTTCTCTGTCTGCCCCATTACTGTGCCTCGAAAAAGGAGAAGAAACCCGGGTCAATCGGCAAAAAATCCCGGGCTGGGCAACCCTTGCATCCCCTCTTGTTTGACCCGCAGCTCCGGATGCAAAATTCAGGAGACGAAGTCCCTGTGTCGATGATGATGATGCGAATTGGGATCCAACGTGGTCTTTTCAGCAGAATTTGTTTCATCACTGGCGAGGGGGAAAGACGATGGGGAGTGTCAGTACGGGTTTTCCCCCAAAAAGGAGAGGGGGGGTCGCAAAAGTCCGTGATATGATTCCGCCAGCCACGGTCACACAAACCCCCCCGCGGTTATGCAGTCAAAAGGTCAGACCTCTCAACCCGGGGCCTTCTTTGAGAAAAGCCTTGATTCACCCTCATGTTCATTTCCCGCCTTTCCGGGTAAACGCATAAGTAGGGGAAAGCCCTTAGGTTTTTAACCACCCCCCAACGTCTAGTCAATGCAGCGAATGATGAGTTGAAAGGAAAGGAACCTTGGCCAAAAAAGGGCCGCCCGGCGGGCCCCAACCCTGTCACCCCCTTGTCTCCGCCCCCTTTTCCCTCCTCCGCCACCCCCAAGCTTTGTCAGTTGCCATGTCTTCAGAGTCATGATCGGGGATCAGCCCCCCTTCACCTCCACCGTCGCCGAGTACCCCCAGCACCACCAGGGGACCATCCTCCCCCTTCTCCCCCCGCCAGTTTAAACCCGGCCGTACGCGGCCGTCTAGGCCCCAGCCTTTGTTTCCAGGTTTGGGAGCAAAAGAAACACTTTAACCCAACCATCCCAAACCCAAAAAGCCTAATGTCGGCATTGCCAGGCTTTTGGCCTTGGAAATATTCCCTTTTCCCGTCTGGTGGAACGAGGGTTCCACCCGTCCCCCCTTGCCTGCCCCCAATCCCAGATGCGAGCGGGGCATTTCTTTGCCAAAAAGCTGTCCCTGCCCGGGCCACCAGTTCTTTTAAAAATTTTCAAGCGGTTTTTCTGCTCTGTGGGGGGAAAAGTCTTTGACCACCGACACATGGATTAGCACAGCCAAAGCCGTTTTAAATCCTGTAAGTAACTGGGTGAGGGGTGGATGTTTTGGGGGGGGTGACATGGCTCCAGGCTGGGCGCCGCTTTAAAACCCGCGGGGATGGTGCAGGGTTTTTCCCCCAAGGTCCTCTGTGGCATCACGTGCCCGAGAAAACCAGGCCGTTTTTAAAATTTAATCTGTCTTGGAGACCGACCCCAAAGGTCAGGAGCTGGGATGGCTCTCCGCAAGGCCCGAGCGCTGGTGGGTGCCAAAAACCCTTGTGCAGGCAAGGTGGTGTGCGATAACGGCCGAAATCTGGGCCGCCTTAAGATCAGTGGTGGGGGCCATCCCCTTGCCTGGACATGTAAAGAACCTTGTCGTCCAGAAATTTCTAAAAAGTCCCCCGGGCTGGTCCTGTAGGAAGGCTCGAAGTCTAAGTTCGCACTTCCGCCCTTGCACCCGTTTGTTGCCCGGCTGCGTTGCGGTCGCTCGGCCCCCCGTAACCCTTCATTGTTGACTGGCAACACGCTGGAATTCCACCTCCACTGCTCCAGCGATTGGGGAAGCGCGCAATGCCATTTCGCAGTACAAAGTGACACGGCCCAAAGAGCGGTGCGGACCTCGGGGGTGTTGAGCCACGAGAGTGGAGGCAGGTGAAAGAGCTCTGCACCATCCTTGCCCGTTTTAAGAAGCCCCCAAAATGGTCAGTGCGGGGGCAATGCCCTTGTCGATGGCATTGTGGTATCTTAGTTCGGGAACGATGTTGGAACTCTGAAACAACAGGGCCCGCCACGAAAAGGCCAGATCGGGCACGGAGCCTTTTTCCGTCAAAACCCAAGGGCCCGACATTTCACAATTTCATCGGTCTTTCATTAGGGTGGTTCGGGGTCCCGGCTAAATCAAGGTGGCCATCAGCTCTCAGGGTGCATCATCTCGGGAAGTCAGGGGGTTGTTGAAACTGTGCCCGGGGGAAGCAGAGGAGGGGAGGTATTCCTAGACCCGAGTTCCGCTCCCTGCCTTGGAAAAAGGTTGGCGCAATTTTTAGGCGGAGGGGAAGTAGGAAGATCAGTTTGCTAGTGCCCCTCGACCCAGAGGCTTGGGAAATCAAGGGTCCCCCTCTCTCAAAGAGGCTTGGATGCTCATTTCCTCCAAAATGATCCTCGCATTAAGGATCAAAATGCAACAGTTACTGGGTGGCCACCTCCTGGATCCCGGGGACAAACAAAACTCAGCATTTCCTTCCACCCACCAAAAGAGAGTAAAATCAGGGAAAAGAGCCTTGTGTTTTATCAACTGGAGACATCTGTTGCGTCTGTTCACGTTCCCCAAAAGTCACGGGGAACAACATCGGATGGACAGCATAGATTTCCCAAATAGCCGTAGCGGGGGCAGCAGGCAAGGTGGAGAAGCCTAAGGGTGACCTCTGGGAATCTTTATTTACCACTCACCAAAGATGCAATCAGGGCACATCCAACACAAATCAGTGCACACATCTGCGTTCAACACCGAGTTTTTGTATGGGTTCCGGCCCCCTAGACTTTTGGGTACCCCAAAATGGACGAATGGCCCGGCTCCTCGCCACGCCAAGGGTGTTTTCCTGCCCAGCAGCGCCCTCATATCTGAGCGGACCCTTTAGACATGGAGGGTAAATTAAGACAAACGCATCGGCTTTTAAAGATAATGTTGATCGTTTGCTTCATCAAAAGAATCCGGCATGGATCTTGATGTTGTGGCCCCCAATTGCCAGGTCACCGATTATTGCCGGTCTACTTCCATTCCTTTCAAAAGAAAAAGGGCCCTTGAAAACTTTTTTTTAAAATGATCCTTTCTTTCTGCAATTTTATTCTCTTTTTTTCCCCAAAAGTTTATTTTGCTGGTTTTGCTGTAAAAGACTTAAAAACAGCAAGGGTTTCATGACAACACCCTATTCCATTTTACTACTTTATCTTTAGAAATTTTCGCATTGTCAAAAGGTTTTGAGGTCATGTTGCTGGAGATACGCTAAAATTTGGTCCTTTGGAACAGAAAAAGTGGTTCTAAGTGGCATTTCTCCCTCCAATTTTTAATAGTGGTGAGAAGTATATTTATTTTTTTGGGGGCATGTAGTGTGAGATACAGCAATAATCATGGTCCTTTGGAACGAAATGGGTTCTAAGTGGCATTTTTCCCTCACAATTTTTAAGTGGGCCCCGGAAGTCAATTTATAAATTTTTTTGGGGAAAGTGCTTTTAAATCAAATACTCAGGTCCCTTTTTAAAAAAATTTTGTTTCTAAAGACATTTGCTCTTCACAATTGTCCAAGGGCTCAAGGGCATGCTTTGAATTTTTGGGGGGATTTTGCTGTGACATGCAGCTATACTAAGGTCCTATTTTAAAAAAAAGTTTTTTCTAAAGACATTTGTTCTTTCAATTGTCAAGGGGTCAAGGTGTGGTGCTGTCAAAAGGAAAGGTGGACCTGTTAATGGCCCTTTGCAAAATGATTGTTTTGCAAAACTTTTTTCATAGCTTTCAATCCTTTATTGGACACCCTTTTTTTAAATTAAAAAAAGGAAACAAGCATGGTGGGATTCATGTATTTTAAAAAATGGTTTTCTGAATTAAACTATAAAAAAACTTGCATGTAAAAAAATACTTGGGAAAAAAAAACCTTAATTGTACAAGGGAGGTACAGGAAAAATTTACCCGATGTAGGTTTTTCAGAGGAGTGGGAAAATGGGGCACGGAAAAGAAAAAGTAAGAGACAATTTTCCTCCCGCACTTTTATAAATGAGAAAAAAAAATGCAAAAAAAAAAGGGCACCTGGGTGGAACGGGGTGTTAACCACCCGTATTTTCCCGTGAAGCTAATTGGTCCCACTCATAGGAGGGGGAAACGCTACCCAGGACAGGGACAGTTATGTCCAGTGAAACTAAAATGGTGGTTTTAAAAACTCCCCTTTTTCCGGCACTTTTTAATCTGGGGTCGCAGGTTTGGGGCTCAGGGGGGGGGGGGGGGGCGGGGGGGGGGGGGGGGGGGGCCGGAAGGATAGTCTATGTCCAGGGAAAATTAAATGGTGGTTGAAAGATTTTTTTTCCGGCACTTTTTAAACTGGGGGTCATGCAGGTTTGCGGCTTCTGGTTTTAGGGCAGGGTAGTTGTCCAGTTCAATAAAATATGGTTTTAAATAAAATGCCTTTGGCACTTTTTAATTTGTGGGGTGGGTTTAAGGGTATGCTGTGGTACAAGACAGGGATGGATGGTCGTGATTTTTTTTCTGTGGCTTTTATAAAATAAATTGTTGCTAAGATTGCCGTATCCATTTGATGTTGTGGATTTTTTAAACCAGCTTCTCCCGCCCTGTTTGGGTGTAAAAAGAAAGGGGTTGTTGCTCTCCCTAGCTTTTAAGGCATGGCGAATCTATCTCGACCATGAATATCTTGTCGATGATGGCTGACTATCGACCCTCTCCGATGTCATAGCCAACGAATCGCTCAACACATCGCGCACTATGGGCGACTATCCCCTCTGTCAATAAGTCCCCCAGAGAGGGTTGAGGACTTCAGGAATGAATATGGAGTATGCCCCTGTGCAATGATACGGCCCCAGGTTTTATATTTCTTGTTGTATTGTGTTTTTCACCGATTAATAGGAAGTAAAGTTTGCTTATGGAAATGCTCCACACGCCTTGATGATGATTATTGCCTATGAAGGGTGTGTTAACCACTGAAGAATGGATTGGCGCCGATTTTCAGTAATGAGATGCACAGGGAACCGACAAAGCGATGAAAACTATAGGGGTGACCTGCATAAATGGTGACACTCGACATTATCACACTGCTATAGTGGACATACATACACAGTTTGGCGCATTAAAATTTATGGTGGGGACAGTGCCATTATTAATGCATGATGTCATCATGGGGCGGGACTTCCCACATTTCTGGAAATTGTGGGACCATATAGTCTGTAATACACTGCCTGTATTGGTGGGGCCCTAGTTGAGGAGGAAACTTTCCCCTATTCTGTTATGGCTGGGGACAGAGAAGAAGCTGAACCCCACGATGTGGTGTCCCCAGAGGGTCAGAGCAGACCAGAGCCCCCTAGTGATAGAATGCCTGATCTTTAGGTGCGGAAGGACCAGTTTGGGGTAGGACAGTTAAAAGATCCCACCCTTGCCAGAGCCCGAGAAAATGTCAAAATGATTGATGATAATCTGGTGGAGCCTGACACCAGAATTTCCTTCCCATACATGGCTGTAAAACGTGACTTGTTGTACCAAGTGGTAAAAAGGGGAGAGGAGCTAGTGGAGCAACTGGTGGTTCCTAAGATTTATAGAAGGACTGTGTTAGAGTTGGCCCACAGTCACATAATGGGAGGGCATTTGGTAACCGAAAAAACTACAGATAGAATCCTTCAACGTTTTTTTGGCCAGGAATTCATGAAGATGTGAAAGATTGTCAATCCTGCCCAGAGTGTCAGCTTTCGGCTCCTAGATCACATTATTGCAACCCCCTGGCCCCCTCCCAATTATTGAGGTGCCACTCAAGAGAATAGCAATGGATTTGGTGGGGCCTATTGTAAAATCTGCTCGAGGCCACCAGCATATTCTCGTAATCATGGATTATGCCACTCGTTACCCGAAAGCTTTACCCTTGTGTAACATATTATCTAAGGCCATTGCTAAAGGGCTGGTGCATGTGTTTAGTCGGGTGGGATTACCAAAGGAGATACTTACTGATCAGGGTACCTCCTTTATGTCCCGAGTAATGAAGGAGCTGTGTAAATTGTTCCAGGTAAAACAGCTGCGTACGTCTGTCTATCATCCGCAGACTGATGGACTGGTAGAGAGGTTTAATAAAACCCTAAAAGCTATGCTGAAGAAAGTGGTGGATAAAGATGGGAAAAACTGGGACTTCCTGCTTCCCTATCTCTTGTTTGCCATCCGTGAGGTCCCTAAATTCTCTGCTTGGCCGGCATTTTGAATTGGTTATGGATCATGCCCCCCTCACATAGATGTGTGAGAATAAGGAAAAGAATAGGAGAGTCACTAGATGGTTCTTAGCCCTACAGGAGCACAAGTTTACAGTAGAGCATCGGTCAGGGGCCCAAATGAAAAATGCAGATGCCTTGTCTCGGATACATTGTCTAATGTCCAGCCCCAGGTCTGAAACGGGGGGGAGGGGGGATGTGTGACAGAGTGCCTGGACTGGTTATAGAAGGAGTGTATATTTGCCCAAGGTTCCTCATGTCTGTCAGGTAAAAAGCAGCCAGGGAATTAGATGTGTCAGAGATCTAAGATCTCTATGTGTAGGGTATAAGTAAAACCCATTTTCAAGGGCCTGGTTTGCTGGAGTGGGCTAAGCGAGGATGGACCTTCACTCCACCGGGACAGTCCGGGTCTTGGGCTGTCTAATTAATCCTAGGTGAGTTAGCCTCATATTAGGCCAGAAGTGTTGACACATGCTTTCTCAGCCTGGGAACAGGTCATCTGCTACGAACCCGTGGGAGCAATTGCTTGGGGTATGGTCATGCCGTTATGTTACAGTGACTGGTGTTAGGCCGGCACTGGAATAGAGAGGAATCCTGCTGTTTAGTTAGAGCCGGACAGGCATAGGATTTATTTTGTTTGCTTTGTTCTTTTATGTACCACAAGCTGGCAATAAAACTGGCTGCGGTCAGTTTAAAAAAACTTTTCTTGTCGTTTGGACTTCTGTGCCCATCTACCCAGGAGACGACCAACCCGCTACCTAATCCCTTACACCACTAAGGCTTAGGAAACCAATTATAAAATACTTACCTGTTGATACTGGATACTGACTGTAGTTCATAAATATTTCCTATCAGTGCCTGACACTTGCTGGTGGTGTGGTGCTGCAGTTAGGACCATGACACATATATGGAGAGATTGTCCTACCTTGAGGGGTTTTTGTAATGCCTTTTATGTTTAAAGTTGCTGGTGACTTAATTAAGGTCAATGTCCCTGCAACCCCAGAAGAGGCATTTTTATTCATGTTTCTTATGTATGTAAGGGCGACATGTATGAATGGGATTTACGCCTGTTTTCTGGCGTATCCTGCGCCTCACCAGCCCGCATCTGCTGTCAGACGCAGGGATGCGATGTTAGGCGCAGTGTTCGCCACTTTTGGCTGCGCCTCACATGAAGGGGTGTGCAATGAGCGCGGTGTGGGGCGCAGTGTGGGCGTTCCGGGGCGGGACGCGGTGCCTTCGTATACTCCGCGGCATGTACGATCGCGGGTCGGCAATGTGCGGCGCATTGCAGCGCTCGCCAGCTCTGACAGGCAGACCTGGTTGATTCTGGTCTAAATGATCCGGCGGAGGCGAAGTGAAGCGACAACGGAACATGAGAGGAAACATATAGAAGATCGCAAAAGAAATCTCGGCGCTCAGCTCCGTGCGGCATGGAGTGTGAATTAAAAAAAAACCCCTTTTATTTAGGGGGAAAAAACATTCTCGGGAAAAAAGAGCTAAAACCCTTTTAAAAAAAAAAAAAAATCATTTTTCCCAAAAAATCTAGAACGGGGAAAACAATCAGGAATTAGGATTTTTGGAAATTCCCGGGGAAAATACATTTAATTAAAATTTTCTGTAAGCATTTTTCTTTGGGTCGGCAAAAAACCAGCCAACGAAAAAGGGTGCCCGGGGGCCCCCTTTAAAAACCCAAATGGAGAACTATTGCCCAATAAAAAATCAAAGAAAGGGACATTTTCAAAAACAGAAAAAAAATGCAGAAAAGGGCTAAATTGGTGGAGTAGAAGGGGTTTGGGGCATTCCGGGGCCAATCAGAAAAAGGGAGGGGGCGGGGCCCCATTAAATCCTTTTGGAGAACTTTTTGACCAATCAAAATCAAAGGGGGGGAACATTTCCAAATTAAAAGGAAAAAATTTGCAAAAAAGAGCTGTTTGGTTGAAGTAGGGGGGTTTGGCTATCGGGCCCAAAAAATCGGGAGCGGAGCAAATTTTTTAAATTGTAGTCTATGGAAAGATCGGTCTATAAAAATTCTCGGTCTCAGTTGCCGTGGGGCCCTTGGAGTTTGTTTAAAAAAAAATTTATTTTTTTTAAAGTGCAAAAATTTTTTTTTTTCTGAAAAAGAGCTAAAAACCTTCTATAAACATAAATCAACAAACCCAGAAAAAAACGCGTTTGTCGCCGGGGATCGGCCCCTACATCGGGAAATTGGGGATTTTGGGGGAAAATTTGGGGGAAATACAGTAATTCAAATTTTTTAAGTTTTTCTCTTTGGTTGGGCAAAAAACCAACCAATCAGAAAGGGCGACAGTGACCCATTAAAAAGCTATGGAGAAGTAGGGGACCATTCAAATTCAAAGGGGGACGTTAAAAAATTACATTTAAAAAGGCAAAAAAAGGCTGATTGGTTAAAATAGCGGGGGCTTGGTTTATTTTCGGCCAATCAGAGGGGCCAAAATTATTTTGGGTCCCATTGTGGGCGATGGAGAGATCGGGGCAATGAAATCTCGGCTCTCAGCGCCGTGCGGCATGGAGTCTATTAAAAAAAATCATTTTTTTTAGGTGAAAAATTTTAAATCTGAAAAAAGTGAACCCTTCTAAAAAAACATAATTAAAAAAAATCCCCTAAAGTATGTTCACACGGCTAAGTTTGGGACGTATTTCGGTCCGAAATTTTAAACCCCGCCGAAGTGCGAAAATTACGGGCCAAAAACGCCCCAAATTCTTTACGGAAATTTTCACAGTTCTCATAGAGAACAATGGTTTTAGTCCCTCTCCCGCCCGGCGAAGCCCCCGGGGGCGGGGGGGATATTTGACATGTGAATTACTAGGCGCAAATCGGGGCCGTTTGTAATTCACGTCAATGGGCCGGCGAAGTGCCGGCCCCCTGCTCAGTCCCCCCCTCCCCCCCCCCCCCCCGTCACACCGCGTAATTTCGGGGCTTTAAATTTCCCCCGCAAATACCACCGTGTGAACATTTGCCTAACAACGCGCAACATCGGGAATTGCAATATAGAGAATTTTCCCGGGAAATACAGTTTAAATTAAAAAATTTTTTAAGCTCTTTCTTTGGGCGACAAAAAAAAAAGCCAATTTAGAATAGGGGAAACAGGGAACCCCTTTTAAACCCAAGGAGAAGTATGGACCAAAACCCAAAGAAAAAAGGGGGACAGTTCCAAAAAACGTAAAAAAAGAAAAAAAGAGCTGTTTTGGGTTTAGCCCAGGCGGCAGATTTGGAATCCACCAATTTATATGTAGTGGGGCTATTTCGAAAAGGAAAAAAAGGTCGCGATAGAAGGGCACCCCAAAGTTATTTCTGTCATGGGGAAAAATTTTTAGACTGTGGGTTGGTTGGGGGAAGAGGGGCCTTTCCCGCTTAGCCCAATCAGCGGCCCGGAAACTACCTTTCCCTTAAGGGTTTTATGGGGAAAAGGAAAAGCAGAGCGAGGTCTGTTTGTATTGGCTAAGTTAAAAAAGGCCCCGGTTTTTTGGACCAATGTGAGAGCCCAGCCCAAGCTCCCTTTTGGGGTTTTTTAATGCAATCTATAATAAAAATGTACATGGCCGAAATTAAATTTATAAGAATCCCGAATTTTGTACCAATGTGTATTTTAAAATTAACAATAATATGGGGGAAAGAAAAAAAATATTAATTCAATAAATTCATTTTTATTTATTTTCGTTAGCCAATGATCAATAGTATGGGTGTAACGAAAATAAAGAAATAAAAATGAATTTATTGAATTAATTTTTTTTTTCCGTTACCCCCATATTATTCATTTTATATAGAGATCTAAACAAATCTATTAGTCAGCTCACTATGAAAAGAGTTTAGGCAAATACCTTGATTGAAGCACAGCATGAAGACTCCCAGTCAGTTCCTTCCTGGGCGAGTAGTAGCAGCAAGTTGTGCACAATGATTAAGACTGTCTAGGTCGAAACGCGTCGTGCTGTTTCCCCTATGGGTATCATACCTGCAACCTCTATACTCTGCATAAAGATGTTTTAATTGCATGAAAATAAACATGAAGTGATTTTAAAGAAAGCTGCAATCATCTGGTTTTCACGGCGACAGCCTGCAAGCTGGAGCATCCATACTACAATTTTTATATAGAGATCGGTACAACTTCGGGAGTATTATCATTTTTTTTCGGCCATGTACAGTTTTATTACAGATTGCAATTGAAAACCCATAAGAGCGTCGCTGTCTCCCATGGTCCAATAACCGCGCATCTTTTAACTTAGCCAACGCAAAAAAGAGCTCCCTCTGCATTTCTTTTCCCATAGAACTCTATGGAAGGGAGCTCAGCCGCTGATTGGCTTAAACTGGATGGGCCCCTCTTCTCCCCAACCAATCACAGTACTAGAATATTTCCCATAGACAGTAATAAACTTTTGGGCGCCCTTCTATCGCCCCCCTTCTTTCTCCATTCGAATTAGGGCGCACTACATATGATTGGTGAATTCATATCTGCCGCCTGGGCTCAACCAATCAGCTCTTTCTGACTTTTTACTGTATTTTGAACTGTCCCGCCTTTGAATTTTATTGGTCAATATTTCTCCATAGGTTTTAAAGGTTCACTGTCGCTCCTATTTGATTGGCTGGGATTGCCAAGCCCCCGCTAGCTTCAACCAATAGCTCTTTTCTGCCTTTTTTACTGTAATTTTGAACTGTCCCGCCTTTGAATTTGATTGGTCAATATTTCTCCATAGGTTATAATGGTTCACTGTCGCTCCTATTCTGATTGGCTGGTTTATGCCGACCAATGAGAAGAGCTTACAGAATTTGAATTACTGTTTCCCAGCAATTTCGAATATCCCAATTCCTGATGTTGCGCCAGTCTTGGTGACAAACGCGTTGTTAGGGATTTTATTTATGTATGTTTATAGAAGGTTTTAGCTCTTTTACAGAGAATGTTTTACACTTAATAAAAACGATTTTTTTAATCATACTCCTTGCCGCACGGCGCTGAGAGCTGAGATTTCATTGCCCCCATCTCTCCATAGACTACAATGGGAGAAAGTAGCTCGCGCTCTGATTGGCCGGATTGCCAAGCCCCCGCTAGTTCAACCAATCAGCTCTTTTCTGCCTTTTTACTGTATTTTGAACTGTCCCACCTTTGAATTTGATTGGTCAATACTTCTCCATAGGTTTTAATGGGTCCTGTCGCTCCTATTCTGATTGGTTGGTTTGCCAAGCCCCCGCTAGCTCAACAAATCAGCTCTTTTCTGCATTTTTACTGTATTTTGAACTGTCCCGCCTTTGAATTTGATTGGTCAAAACTTCTCCATAGGTTTTAATGGTTCACTGTCGCTCCTATTCTGATTGGCTGGTTTCTAGCGACCAATGAGAAGAGCTTACAGAATTTGAATTACTGTATTTCCCGGCAATTTTCAATATCCAAATTCCGATGTAGCGCCGTTTTTGTTTTTTGGGAAAAGTGTTTTTAAATTTTTTTTATTTTTTTAAGTAGGTTTGAGCTCTTTTTCAGAGAAGGGTTTTAAAACCTTCATAAAGGCGTTTTTTTTATTCATACTCCATGGAAAGGGGAAAGTTTAATGTTTTATCGCTGTTTTCCCACCCTGTCTCAAATTTTGGAAAACTTGTTAGGGGGCAGCCCCTTTTCTGTGCTTAAGTCCCTTCTGCGCCCCAAAACACTGGCGAGGCGGATTTTTCCCCCGATGTTTGAGCGAACCTCTGTGGAGGGCAAATATGAGGCGGCTGCCCCCGGGCCCCTGCGCTTGTCCCCCACTTGCGCCCAAAAAAAACCACTGGCGGGGGGCGCGGCGGCTTTACACGGCATGTATGCTCCCACTACTTTGGGCGGGGGGAAATTTTTGGGGCCCCATTCCCAAAAGGGCGCCAAAGTCCCGCACTGGGGGCCTCCCCACACGGGCGGGCGCGGGAGGACTTTACCCGCATGTAGGGCGCAGCCCCGGGCACCGACATCATGAAGGCGGAAAATTTTTTTTTTTTTTCGGGGGAAAAAAAAAAAAATTTTGGGGAAAAATTTTGCGCTCCGACTTTTGGAGTATTATCCCATGTCGCCCAAATTTCTTTGTTACAGAACTCCTGAAAGCAGTAAAATACTGTTTTGAAGCAATTGGAAATTTCCATGTACCTCTCGGGAATTTAGACAAAAAGGCTTACTGAGATTTCCACTAAATATCAAAAAAAAGGATGTTTTTGTCCTGGGAAATCCTAGTGATATTGGTTGTACTTTTAATCTTTGCCCTTTTGGGGCTTTATTCCTTAGAAAATTACTTAATCCTCTTTTCATTAAATTTGGGGTACACCCCCTTTTGCATTTTTCTTCTCCTAATTTGATATGGGTCTGCTTTTTCTTTTTACTCTTGTAAAACTTTTGGGCTTTTAAATTTTTTGCTGGTATCCCCCTTTGGAAATTTTATCCTATTTTACCCTTTCTTATCTTTCTTGTTCCTTTCTTTGCTTACTTTCTCTATTCTTTTTTAATATTTGTTGCAGTTTTTGGTCAACTGTTCTCTTTCAGATGATATGATGCTTTAGCTCACAATTTTAAGCCTTCAGTCTTTTGTTTGCCGACTTAACTACCTTTAATTTGACACTAGATGAATTACCTACTCGTCTCAAGCCTCTTATTATGCCTGGCTTTATTAAGTGTTTACTGTGTACTTGTACATTCTTAGGCTTTTAATTAAATACTGTAACTGATGGCTTGTTTTTACTTCTTACTTTATTAGACTTTGCTTATTGTCATTCTTGTCACTGCCCGCTTAGGGCAGACTTAGTCCTCGTTGTGTCAGTTTCCAAATTCGTGTTGCAAGGTAAAATGACGCCTGACATCATTCTGATTCAGATGTAAAATTTCTTCTTCTCTTTTTTTGGGTTCACAGATTGTCATACAGTATACTAGAAATTAAGGGTGACATTTATGTACAGGGCTGCACCAGTATTCTGGTGTGTTTTCAGCCCATAAACTGGCGCAGTCCTGTTCTCTAGATATATGAGCACTTCAAAATTAGGCGCGTATTGCGACACCTGCGGCACTTTGTAATGCGCCTAAGATGTGGGGGCGTGTCGTGACTGTAGGACGGCAAAACTAGGCACATTACTGCTGGTCTACCTGAGCCTAAGTTATCGTTTTATAACTAGAAAGCACGAAATCTATGACCTGCAGTAGAAAAGGTTCATACATTCAGGCGCATTCTACACTGCTTTAAGGCGGTCGTGTCTCTATGCACCTAGATCATACATGTCACCCTAAGTGATGAAATGTTAAATCAACTTATCTCAGCCCCCACTAATGTCAACAAAATGTACCACTTTACATGAGGACAGGAGAATTGGTGGGTAGAGTGGAATGTTCTCCATCTCTTTGACGTCTGTTTGGTAATTGCAAACAGTTTCTTTTAAGACCAAATTCTAATTAAATCATTTAACCCTTTAATTTTTTAACTTGGGCCTAGGGGTTTAGATTCACTCACTCATTAAAAATTTTTCTTTAAAAATGCTGGTGTGGATCCACTGAACCACTGCAACGTGGGGTAAGCAACGTGTGGGCAAGCATGTCGGAGGGGGGGGTTGGGGCCCCGGGGAGTTGATCTTGGGGGGCCCCCCTACTGTACATGAAATTTCCGGCCTCTGGACATAAAGCGCCCATTTTAAACATAATACGTGTACCAAACTGTTTTGTGGACAATGTTTTTTAAATTTGTATTTATCTGCCGGGGCTAAGAGTCCAAAAACCATACCCCCTCCCCCCCAATAAATATTTTTAAAAAATAAAGTTTCAACCCCCCCCTAGAATACAATATTAGATAAATATTTAAACCGAACAATATTTTAGAAAAATATTAAAAAAAATAAAACCCCCCCAAAAAAAAAAAACTTCCCCCCAACCCCAAAAATACCAAATTTAAATAAATATTAAATAAATATTAAAAAACAAATCCCCTTTTTAAAAAAAAATATTCCCCCCAATAAATTTTAAAAATAAAAAATTTTTAAAAATAAAATTAAATAAATATTTTAAAAAAAATATTAAATAAATATTTCCCCCCCAAAAAAAAAACAAAAAAAATTTTAAAAAAAATTTAAAAAAACAAAAATTTTTCCCCCCAAAAATAAATACCCCCTTTAAAAAATCCCCCCTAAAAAAAAAATTTTTTTAAAAAACCCCCCCAAATACTATTTAAATACAATTTTTAAAAACTAACCCCACTTACAATATCCCCCCCAACAAAATTTTTCCCCCAAATAAAATTTCACCCACATAATACCCCCTACCCCAAAATACCCCCCCCCAATTTTAAAACCCCCTACCCAATAAAAATATCCCCCTCCCCCCACAATAAAATTTCCCCTCCCCCACATAAAATATCCCCCCCCCCCACAACAATATCCCCCCCCCCCCCCCCCCCCACCAATACATATCCCCCTCCACCCACAAAAAATTCCCCCCCAACCCCATAAATATCCCCCTCCACCCCAAAATTCCCCCTCCCCCCAAATAAAATACCCCCCCACCCCCGCATAAAATATCCCCCTCCACCCGCATACAATATCCCCCTCCACCCGCCAACAAAATCCCCGCCACCCGCATACAAATCCCCCCCCCCCGTACAATACCCCCCCTCCACCCGCATAAATATCCCCTCCACCCACTTCAATTCCCCCCTCCACCCACATACAATATCCCCCCTCCCCCCCAAACAATTTCCCTCCACGTTTCCCTTGGGGTCACCCCCAAACCCACCCTCTAAAAAAACACCAGCAAGAAAGAAAGTGTAAACTCCTTCACAGGGTAAGGTTTTCCCCCTCACTCTTACAATGGGAAACCACATGTCCTGCCACTATACTAACCCGATATAACCCCTCAACACCACCATATAGAGCCCACATAGGGTCAAACCACTCGGGTAAACCTAAAACACCACCATATAGAGCCACATAGAGGTCAGACACCACCAGGTAAAAACCTAAAAAACAACGCCATATAAAAACCACAAAGAGGTCAGACCCCAAATTTCAGGGTATAACCTACAACACCACCATATAGAGCCCACTGGGTCAGACACCAGTCGGGGTTAAAACCCTACAACACACCCTATAGAACCACATAGAGGTCAGAACCGTGGGTTAAAACCCTTCAACACACCAATAGAGACAAATAGAGGTCAGACACCAGCTAGGTATAATCTACAACACCGCCATATAAAGGGGACCCATAGAGGTCAGACACCGCTCAGGTCACATCACATTACAATAAAAAAAAATTTCCCTAAAAAATGAGGGATCCCGGGAGCGTCTTGACTGAGGATTCTTTTTTTTCTTCAGAGTCGTTCTTTTTCCCCTTTCTTCTGCATCCGTTCCAACCCCATGATGATTTTTCCCGGACAAACCACCCCTGCAGAAATTACACCAAATATCTTAGAACCTCAATTTTCACAACCCTTTTACCCTTTCCCCACCTTGTACAAACTTCCAGGGGTGGGAGAGCGGGTACGCCTTTTCCCTGGGGGGTTGGAGGGTGGGGAGGGCCCCGGGTAATAGTGGGCCTTTTTAGGTAGGTTTCCCCCCGGGATAATTTTGGTAGGCCACCCCCCGGTTGGTTGGGTGGGTTCCTAGCCTGGGTGGGTGGGTAAAGCCCCCGGGTAGATAAGCAGGCTAAGTTGGGAAAAGTGTTTGGCTACAGTTAGGTTAGTGGACCCAGTTAGGAGGCTGTAGGTAGGTGTTGGTGATCCCCCTTTTTTTTTTAGGCTGTGGGTAGGTGGTTTCCCCCGAAGGGAACTGTAGGTATTAGGGCCCCCTTTTATATGGCTCAAGCGTTAGGGACCCCTTTGGTGTATACGGGCAGTTAGGGGTCTCCTTTAGGTACTATAAGTTGGGGGGCTCCTTTAGGTAGATACAGGTAGTTAGGGCCTCCTTTGGGTACTTCAGTTAGGGGTCTCCTTTGGTAGTATACGGTGTTAGGGGCCTTTAGGGTGTGAAGGAAGTCACGGCCCCCATTTTGTTACGGTTTTTAGGTAGTCAGAGCCCCCTTAGTATTTGGTAGCCAGGGCCCCCCCTTTGTTTTTAGGGCCCCCCCTGTAGGTAGTCGGGCCCTTTGTTCAGGCCCCCCTTAGATTGCCCGGGCCCTCCCCTGTAGGTGCAAGGACCCCCTTTAGTCGGCCCCCCTGGGGATAGCCAGGGCCCCCCTGTAGGGGTTTTGGGCCCCCCCGTGTCAGGGCCCCCCTTGTAGAGAGGGCCCCCCCTGTAGGTAGCCAGGGCCCCCCCAGTGTTAGCCCGGGCCCCCCTTTGTAGTCAGGGCTCCCTATAGGTAGCCAGGGCCCCCTTTTGTAGCCAGGGTCCCCTTTTGTAGCCAGGGTTCCGCTAGTAGCCAGGGCCCCCCTAGTAGCCCGGGCCCCCTTTTGTAGCCAGGGGCCCCTTTTTGTAGCCAGGACCCAGTAGTCAGGGCCCCCCTCTAGTACGGGCCCCCTTAGTATCCAGGGGCCCCCCTTGTAGCCAGGGTCCCCCCCCAAGTAGCCAGGACCCCCCCAGTAGCCCGGGCCCCCTGTAGATGCCAGGGCCCCCCCGTCGGGGTCAGGGCCCCCCATAGGACCAGGGCCCCCCTTTTTAGAGAGGGCCCCCCATGTGTTACCCGGGCCCCCCTGAGTTAGCCGGGCCCCCTTGTAGGGGCCCCCTTGGTACCCCGGGCCCCCCCTTTTTTTTGCCCGGGCCCCCCTGTGCAGGCCCCCTGTAGCAGGGCCCCTATAGTAGGGCCCCCCAGTGTAGGGGCCCCCCCTTTTAGCCCGGCCCCCCCCCAGAGTCGGGGCCCCCTTTTGTACAGGGCCCCCCTAGTAGCCAGGACCCCCTTTTGTAGCCAGGACCCCTTTTTGTAGCCGGACCCCTTTTGTAGCCAGGGACCCCCTTTTGTTGCCAGGGCCCCTTGATCCCGGGCCCCCCCCTAGTAGCGGGGCCCCCCTAGTATCAGGGCCCCCTTGTGCCAGGGGCCCCCCCTAGTAGTCAGGGCCCCCCCCCGTAGTCGCCCGGGGCCCCCCTTTAAGTCGGGCCCCCTTTTTGTACCAGGGCCCCTTTTGTAGCCAGGGCCCCCCTTTTTTAGCCAGGGCCCCGTGGGAGTTTTTAAAAAATAAAACAAAAAACAGCCTTTACCTGGCTGGGCTCCCTCCGGCCGTTCCGAGCTGCCGCCAGCGCTGTACTGCCGCCCTGCATAGGCGGCGCGGTGAAGTGACGTCACCGCGCCGCCTACGTCAGCAGTAGGGGCCGGCGCCCGGCAGGCTGAAGGCCTAATGCGTTCAGCCTGCCGGGGAGATCAGCGGAACACAGCGCTAGTGGCGCTGCGCTCCGCTGACACCGCGCAGCCTCGGGAGTCGGGGACATTAGTCCCCGGCTACCGGTCTCTGGGCGCTCGGGACGCAGGCCCCGGGCGTCCAGGGCCCGGATGCGCGGCCGGGCCCCGGGGAGCGACGGCACTGCCTCCGGGGCCCCCAGCGGCTCGTGGGGGCCCACCGGGGGCTTCCCCGGTCCCCCGGCGGCCCAGTCCGAGCCTGGAGCAGAGTATAAGGAGCCTCTGGTATTTACCAGAGCCCACCGCAAGGCAGGTTGGATGTGCTGTGGCAAGAGACCCCCAGATCACTACCCCTGACTCGACTTACTTGCAGTGGCAGACGAGGTGAAGCGAGTTACAGAATCTTTTGGCAGGCTCGTAGTCGGGAAAAGGCAGAAAGGGCAGGTGGCAGGCAAAGCATGGTCAAGGGACAAAGGCAGGAGGTCAGATACACAGTAGAACTAAATTTATTAGGTATGTGTTTTTTCTAAGACACTGTAGATCTGGCAAGGACATGAGAGGAGAGGCAGGACTAAATAGAGTCAGCGCCCAGTGATAACAAATCACCAGAGTGCTGGCCTTTTAAATTTTACTGAACCGATGTGCGCAATCCCTAGAGAGCAAGGATGCGCCCGCCAGCCAGCAGGAGAACAGCAGGGTGTGAGGAGAGGTGAGTATGTGAGCAGGGACCAGGCATTGCGGGTGCACCTGTGGCCTGACGCGAGGTTCACGGTGCCCCCCATGCCCAGAGCACCAGCAAAAGAAGAGATACGGATGCAGGGAGCGAGTGTACCCATAACATATACTTGTTTTTTTCATGTAATTATAATAAAAACTTGAATTAGAAAAAAATATTATTCTGGGAAACGGGGAAGATTTCACTCAGAATTCAATTGTATCCTTGTGGCACCAACACAATTGTACAATAAAGTCCTAGTGCGTGAAAGGGAGTCATAGGCTTCTTGCCCTGCAACTTGTCACCTCCTCACTCATTGAGGTGGTGCAGTGATATAACCATGCCTATGCTATTTTGCAGCTGCCAGACCTTGCTACAGGAGGCCAGACAGAAGGATGGACACACATCCAAACTTGCTTAGCTTTGCTTAGAAATCTCATAGTAATGAACAGAAACAGCTGTTTAAGTGATGCCATCTAATCATTTCCTATATTGGATGAGATGGGAATACCTCTTTAAAGGAGTTCTTACTACAGGCTTTCGCAGGCATCTGATCTGTTTCTCTGTCTTAGAGTTTCAAATCGAGGGGCGAGTCTCTCATCTAAGTAGGCGAGTCTTCCCTCACTGAGCAGGGGTGACCTCATCATGCCCCCTCCCTGTTCCTGCTTGCTCTTGAGTCATCTTCTTCATTCTGTGTCAGCAGAGAGAGGGTGTTGATGTCACAGTTCTCCAGACCTCCTGCAATGGTCAGTTCTCATGCCTGGAGAGCTGTGATAGTTACATTGCTCCCAGGTTCCACAAGCAATCCTTGTAGCTAGAACACCTTTAAACAGTTATAAATACAGCCTGAAATGATGAAACAAATGTGAGAAATGCAAACTGCAAGCAGAGTGTATAAGGCTGTGTTCTATGGTTGGGGGGAGTGAATCTGGCCTCTAAAGAGAGTGAGTAATTGCCCAGATCCTTCACATAGAGCTATCACTGGGAGAGAAGCAGAGAGGAGCTCAGGCAGCCTTTATTACACAGACCACCATCAGCTAGCAGATAGCTCAGGCAGCCAGTTTTACTCAGCTCAGGGGGAGCGAGCACAGAGAGTGCAGACAGCCAATCACAGTACAGTGGGTGTGTCCCGACCAGAGTTTCAACTAAATATCAGGCAGTCAATCACAACAAAGGAGGTGTGGCCCAACCCCAGGCTACTGAAAAGCTCTAGACTCTCAAAGATTAGCTCATACCTGCTATACTAAATTATTTAGGTAATACAAATCAATTGCAAAAATGCTTATTTTTACTGTCCCCTTCATTACAGATATGATGTTTCTAGCAACAAAACCCCTTTGACTTAGGATAGGTTAGTACAGTATGCATGAAAATTAATTTCAGTGTGTACATAATATACTGCTCAAAGAGATAAAGGGAACACTTAAACAACATAATGTAATTCAAATCAATCACACTTTTGTGAAATCAACCTGTCCAGTAATCAATCAACACTGGTTGTGAATTAATTTCTTCTGCTGTTGTACAAATGGAACAGACAAGAGGTAGATATGATAGGCGATTAGCAAGACAACCCCTCTAAAGGAGTAGTTCTGCAAGTGGTGACCACAGGCCATTTCATCATTTTTGGCTGTTGTTTTGGTCACTTTTGCATTTTGTCATTGCTATCACCCTTAGAAATAGCATGAGGCGGTGTCTACAATACACAGTCGTTGCTCAGGGAGTGCAGCTCATCCAGGATTGCACATCAATGCGAGCTTTGGCAAGAAGGATAGCTGTGTCTGTCAGCATAGTATCACAATGCATGCTGCGGCCCCTGCATATTACTTACCTGTCCTGACTCCACAGCCTGGCGCCAATGGCGGCGTCCACTGGCAGCACCTGCTCACTGGCCCTCGTTCTTGTTCGCTCTCATCCACTCTGGGTGCCGCACTGTTTCTGCACGCACCTTAGGACACGCGTGCGGCAGTGCACGAGCATTTATAGAGAAAGTGTCCCAGTTTCCTGTGCTGTGACCTGTGACCCCTGGCTTTAAAAGGAACTTCCTGCCCTTGCTCCAGAGTCAGTTCCTTGTTGTGTTTTTCCTACATAGAGCTTGACCCCTGGCTGCTGGTTTCCTGCTGCTATACCTGTGTATACCTGCGTTAACCCTGTGTTAACCCTGCGAGTATCAATACCTGTATCTGCTGAACACCTGCCGCTGCACCTGTCTGTTATATACCTGCTGTATACTTGACGCTGTACCAAGTCCGCTAGTATCCTGGAACTGTGCTACCCGCCTACGGCTACACCCGCGGTGTCCTGTGGTCCATACCTACACCAGCTGAGTCCTGTCCTGCACTTCGGCTACTTCTGGGAGTTATACCATCCACGTTCACAGGGGCCCAGAGGATCCGTCATATACCCACGATCGTCGGATCAGTGCTTACTGACCGCTGGATCGTAACACACAGTGTCCAGAGCATGGAGCAGATACCAGGAGACAGGCCAGTACACCAGGAGACATGGAGTGGACTGTTGGAGGCCATCAACCTAGCAGCAGTACCACTATCTCCTCCTTTTTGCAGGGAGGATCAGGAGGAGCAGTGCCAGAGCCCTGCAAAATGACCTTCAGCAGGCCACTAATATCCATGTGTCTGTTCAAACTGTCAGAAACAGACTCCATGAGAGTAATATGAGGACCTGACTTTCACAAGTTGGTGTTATGCTTATAGTCCAACACCGTGCAGGGCGATTGGCTTTTGCCAGAGAACACCAAGATTGGCAGATTTGACATTGGCGCCTGTGCTCATCACGATTGAGAGCAGGTTCACACTGAGCACATGTGACAGACATGACAAATTCTGGAGATGCCATGGAGAACTTTCTACTTCCTGCAACATCATACTTGCCAACTTTTGAAAGTGGTAAAACAGGAGACACGAAGTGGCGGCGCGCGCAGAATTTGCATGGCACAGAATTTGCATGGTCACCCCCCATCTTGTTGGCGAGCCACACCTCTTTGAAAAAGCCACACCCACTCCACCTAACTGCAAACGGCTCTGGAAGAAAACCAGGTTGTTGCCCCCAATAGCCAGGTAGTAGCCCCCCGTTATCCAGGTAGTGCCCATTATACCCAGGTAGTAGCCCCTATAGCCAGGTAGATGCCCATTACAGCCAGGTAGATGCCCCTTACAGCCAGGCAGTGCCCCCTTGTAGCCAGGCAGTGCCCCTTGTAGCCAAGTATTGCACCCATTAGTCAGGTATTGCCCCCTAAGGCCAGGTAGTGCCCACCTGTAGCCAGGTAGTGCCCACCTGTAGCCAGGAATTTCCCCCATTAGGCAGGTATTGCCCCTTGTAGCCAGGTAGATGCCCCCATTAGCCAGACAGTGCCCCCATTAGCCAGACAGTGCCCCTTGTAGTCAGGTAGATGCCCCCATTAGCCAGACATTGTCCCTTGTAGTCAGGTAGATGCCCCCATTAGCCAGACAGTGCCCCCATTAGCCAGACAGTGCCCCTTGTAGTCAGGTATCTAGATGCCCCCATTAGCCAGGTCCGGAGGCTGCCGACCGAGGAGACTCAGCGGCGCACGGGATGTGAGTGCAGCCACGCGTCACACCCCCTGCGACATTGAGGTGTATGTACAGTGCCCACCGGGCAACGATCCCTCCTGCCTCATCCCTGCGCAGTGAGACTCGCTGGGCGGATGAGCGGCCGCGGCGACCACTTCACCCGCCTATAGGAACGGCCCGGTTGCGCCGGAGTAGCGTCCTGATGCTACTCCGGCGCCGCGGTCATTTGAAGAACCCCTGCTGCCTGTTGACCAAAAGCGGGAGAGTTGGCATGTATGTGCAACATCCTCCAGCAGGTCCAGTTTGGAAGTGGGTCAGTAATGGTGTGGGGAGAAATATCTTTGGAGGGCCGCAAAGCCCTCTATGTGCTAGCCAGAGGTACCCTCACTGCCATTAGGTACCAGGATGAGATCCTCAAACCCATTGGGAGACTATATGCAGGTGCAGTGGGCCCTGGGTTCCTCCTGATGTATGACAATGTTAGGCCTCATGTTGCTGAAGTGTGTCAGCAGTTCCTGCATGACGAAGGCAATGATGCTATTAACTGGCCTGCCCTTTCTTCAGACCTTAATCCAGTAGAGCACATCTGGGACATCATGTCTCGTTCCATCCACCAACACCACTTCGCACCACAGACTGTCCATGAGTTGACTGATGCGTTAATCCAGGTCTGGATAGAGATCCCTCAGGAGAATTTCCGACACCTCATCAGGAGCATGCCCAGGCATTGTAGGGAGGTCATATATGAGGCCACACAGACTACCGAGCCTCATTTTTTTTTTGTCTTGATGCATTTCAACTGAAATTAGATCAGCCTGAAATTTGATTTTCCAGTTTGATTTTTTGTATCATTCCAAATATCCATTGGATATTAATTTTGATTTTCATTGATAATTTTTATGTTTTATTGTTCTCAATGCATTCCACTACGTAATAAATAAAGAATTGAAGCTGGAATATTTTATTCACTGAGCTCTAGGATGTGGTATTTCAGTGTTCCCTTTATTTTTTTTGTAGCAGTTCGTATCAAATTTAGTTTAATGGGATATTTCCATCTGAGACAGTTATAGTGACAGGATATGCCAAATATGTCTGGTAGGTGTGGGTCCCAGCTCTCGAACACAAGCATGGGAGTCCACTTACCCAACCCATCCTCACTTGTGCCATGGCTGCACAAAAAGTAAAAGATGACAGCCCAAACATGGCTCTCTCCATTACTTCTAGTGGATGTTTTGAGTAAGACACTCAGGGCTGGGACAAGGCATTTTCATACCTTTGGCAAGTAGGGCTAATTGCACCTCCCTCCGTAGTGTAGTGTTTCATTTTTCAACATGTTCCCTCCTTTGGCCTAAGTTGATTGGTTGGACAACGTTGTATTGTCTCGTTGTATTTATTTCTTTAATAGAATGGTCAACAATGGATGTTATCTGGGAGTTTTTATCATGGTAGAAAGGTCCATGGATATTGGATCATTCCAACATTAAACTATATAAATACTATATAAATAGTAAAAAGATTAAAACAGAAAATGTTGGCCCTTTGAAAAATACTGAGGGAGAGACAGTAGAGGGCGATGAGAAAAAAGCAAACCTATTAAATACTTTTTTCTCCACTATATTTACCGAGGAGGATAACCTTCCTGTTGAACAGAGGGATGAGGTAAACTCCAAATTAAAAGTTTCTTGTCTAACCCAGGAAGAAGTGCAGCACCGTCTTAAGAAGATTAAAATAAACAAATCCCCAGGTCCTGATGGCATACACCCACGTGTCCTAAAGGAGTTAAATGATGTCATAGATAGGTCCCTATTCTTAATATTTATGGACTGTCTAATAACGTGGTATGTCCCAAAGGATTGGCGCATAGCAAATGTGGTGCCAATATTCAAAAAGGGGTCAAAACGTGATCCAGGAAACTATAGGCCGGTAAGCTTAACTTCTGTTGTGTGTAAAATGTTTGAAGGATTTCTCAGAGATGCTATCCTGGAGTATCTCACTGAAAATAAATGTGTAACGCTGTTCCAGCATGGGTTTATGAAGGATCAGTCCTGTCAGACTAATCTCATCAGCTTCTATGAGGAAGTCAGTGCTAGACTTGATCAAGGTGAGGCATTGGATGTCAAATATCTAGATTTTTTTTTTTTTTTTCAAATTCAAAGGTAATTTATTGAATAATAAGTGGTAAAAGCATACATAAGCAAGTTCAATACACAGGTCATATAATCCAGTCATACATAGATAAGGTCACTTAGGAGCTATCAATGTCCGGTAGAGGGAAACACATTGTTTCTCAAGAAAGGCATGTGGTATCACTAAGACACGAAAAAACGTTTCTAACCGTCTTGTACACAGATTTAAGGAGGGTAGTAGGAAGTGGAATATCAAAGAGGAGTACAGACGCTGGAGTATTTTGGATTTGTATACCTGTAACTCTGCTGATTACACTGATCACCTCCCTCCAAAACGGCCGTAGAGCTGAGCACCCCCACCAGAGATGGGCCATAGTTCCCCTTTCTTTCCCACACCGCCAACAGAAGCTCGAGACGGAGGGGAATAGGGTGTTCAGCAAAGCTGGAACTCTATACCATCTGGTAGCAATTTTATAGTTTAATTTGTGTGCCTTAGAAGACACCTAGGATTTGTGAGTTAGGATGAATGTCTTGAGCCATTCCTCATCAGAGAAAGTCAAATTCAGTTCCCTGTCCCAGCTATTCTGGAAGGGGAGCCTGTCAGTCGTCCGAGAACTGATTAAAAGTCTATATAGACCAGATAGGACTCTCCGTTCTGAGTAGCTGCCAAGGCACCACAAATCAAAAGTGGTGGGGGATCTATGTACCGATAAGGCCTTGAGTAGAAACTACTTAGTTGATAATAGGAGAACCTGGCAAAATGAGTCGTGCCCATATCTCTCACCAATTCCTCATATGTTTTCAGGGAGGTCGGAGCAAGAACCGTGCCCAAGACAGTAAGGGAGGCAGTATCCCCCAGTAGGTGCGCTAAGGGCCCAGAAAGAGAGTCTGGAATCGCTGGATTTCCCAACAATGGGATACATGGGCCACCTACCCTAAAGATGGCCATCTTAGATGCGAAAGATCTGCACACCATAATGGAAGTCTGCGCTATCAGGGGGATTTTACAGAGTTGGTTCCTCGGTAGCATAGTAACCGGCAACCAAGGCAAGGTCGCAACAGGGGCTCTATATAGCTCAGTCTCCAATCTCACCCACATCTTGGGATTCGTGTCATTAAAGGCATCTAAAATATGGACTGCTACAGCAGCCAAATAGTACGCCTGAAAATCCGGGAGGGACAAGCCTCCCTCCTCCTTTGACCGAGATAGTGTCCTTTCTGATATTCGGATGACCATGTGCCCACACAAATTGGGATATCAGCCTACGAAGCGTAGTGAAAAAAGCCTTGGGGAGCTATTTTAACAAACAAGGCCCTAGCGTCCTCATCTCTAAAAGTGTCGAGGATTGTGACAGGTAGGGACTTATGAAAAAAAATGGCCACTCCTCTGACTCTAGACACAGAGCTGCTATTATGGCACCAGGCAGGGAAGTACCGATTCCTGTAGGACTGTATGCGGGATGAGAAGAAATGGGTCTCTTGTAAAAAGACAATCTGGGATCTTTGTTTATGGAGATGAAAGAGAATTTGAGATCTTTTTTTCAGGGATATTAAAGCCCGTGACATTAAGGGACGTGATACGTATGTTTGTCATATATTTGTCTGAAAGCATCAGAAGAGACTTGATCCCCGAATATCAGAGAGGTAAACATCACACCACATGAGCCAAAAGATCTAAGATAAACATGTAACAAACACCAAACTTCAGAAAACAGAGGCCTATCAAAGAGAGGCCAAATACCTAAGAGAAGCAGATTCATAACTGCTGTGGCCTTTTGAATCCCCAAAGGGCCAAAACTACACAGGGGTTCTCCCTAAAGGAGGACAGGTCAACACAATTACCCAGAGAATGAGAGGAAAAAAAAAAAAGTCAAAAATAAGTCACTCCGCAGCAAGGGTCCACTACAGAGCTACCTCCGGAGATCTTTGAAAACTTTAGCCATGCTGGGAGAGTCACCCCACCCAAGACCCCTATCCCCCCCGGCCCGCAGAAACGGGCAAAAGGGAGGGGAGATAAGATAAGTGAAAAAGGTGAGAGGGTACGATGGAGTCCCGGGTGGATCAAGTCCCCACCAACCAGAAGAGGGGACAAGCCCTCAATTGAAGGAAGAGACAGAAAGAGCCAGCCAGGCTCAACACAACACCTCTACCACACAACAGCCAGACGGATAAGCAATCAATAATTGGAACCTTAGATAAAAACTGCAAAATTGAAAAGGAAGAAAATCACAAAAAAAGAGAAATTTTTCCTAAAATTAAAAAGTTGTAAAACTGGAAAAGGCCCTCCATCTAGAGGGCATAGTCAAGTTAGTCCGAGTTATCAGGCACTCCAACAGAGCAGATATCACCCGTTCATATCAGAGGGTCTTGAGGTCAGAAGAAGCATGCAATTGAAGAAGAGAGAGTAGAGTCAGAGAGGTTGTAGCCCCCCATGAAGTTAGAGCATCAGCGATGGGGTCTTGCCCGGGGAGGTTGGCTATCTGGGCTTTCCAGGCGTCGTCGAGACCTCTGAGGCTTTGCCGATATCAGTTGTGAGCTTAGCCGCTGGTTTCCCATGAGATGGGATGGTCCGACTGCCGGATCCACTGAGGAAGCAGAGGGCCAGTCCGGGAGAGAAACCTCCGGGAGATCCAGAGAGGAGATGAAGACGGGCAAGTCCTCCAGTGAGCGAAATACAAGCATACGGTCAGCATGCCGGACTTGAAGGGAGAAGGGGAAGCCCCATCTATATTGTATGCTCTTGGATTGAAGAGCGGATAGGAGGGGTTTGAGAGCTGCCTGCTTCCGAAGGGTGCACCGTGAGAGATCCGGGAATAGTTTCAACTTGGTCCCTTCGAACTCCAATCTAGGCAGCAGGCAAGCTGTACTCATTATCTCCTCTTTGATCGTAAAATGGTGGATTCTACAGATAACGTCCCGTGGTTTAGAGGGGTCAGCACTCTGCGGCCGCAGCGCTCTATGAGCTCTATCGAATTCGATAAAAGAGTCTTCGGGTTTAGCCAGGATATGATTGATGATTTTCATAATGGTTGAAGAAAGTTCTCCCTGCTTGACCGTTTCCGGAAGTCCCCGAAGCCTGACATTTTTTCGTCTATTACGATTTTCCAAATTGTCTAGATGATCGGCAAGGTGGAGATGGTGCGAGGTTTGCTCCGACACAGCAGCCTTTAGAGAGGATATCAGGCTCGATGTTGATTCTTGAGTCTTTTCAAGTTGGTGAACCCTCTGCTGGAGATTCGCCACATCTGTCTGAACCGGGCGAAGATCTTGTCTCCATGCCTGCTTCATCTCACGTGCCATGAGATGCATATACTGGGTGTGTCTCTAGCGTGAGCATGGCAGTTTCCGGCGATATGCGACATGGTGCAAGGGTTGTAGCGGGCTCCGTGCTCTCTTGGTGCAAAGAAATATCAGGGCGGCCAGCAGATGTATCTCGTCGAGGGCTCCCTCCCCATGTCGAGGAATTTGGGCTCGAAGCCCAGGATGCAGCTCTTTGTGTCGGAGCACCAGGGGGTACCTGAGAACTGCACGGGCTCCCCGACGGGGTCAGGACACCAGGGGGGCCCCTAAGGTCAGGAGGGAACGGTGTGGAGCATGGGTCTAAGACGCCCCCCTCAAGGGCCCCGCCACCGCATCAAGCCGCATCCGGGTCCCGGTCCCAGGGCCACAAGGCGTCCCTTATAGTTGGACTGGAGAGTGGAGCAGTGTCTTCCATAACGTCCGAGATGGGGTTGTTGCCCTCCTCTGTGGAGCTTGTGCCTGGGTGAGACAGCGGCACCGCTCTATTAGTCCCCGCACTTCTGAGATGAACCTGAGGAGGGGATTGACGACCTAGTCCAGTAGCCCGTGGAGCCACCCCTGAGCCTGGGGTGGAAAGGTGAGTAGAGAGCCCCTGTAAGTCCAGGTTAACTGGGGTGAGTGTTGGCATGGTGCCAGGCAGCTTAGGGTGGCCCTCAGATCCCTGTTGGACGAGTGCACTGTCCCCCAAGTCTGTGTGGGTCAGGGTTTTGGTGCCGGTCGGCACTTGGGTCGCCCCTACCAGGGCCTCAGCCGCCCAATTAGCAGAGCTGTTCAGCGGAGTAGAGACCCCCGCCCGTGTCCCGCTACTGACCAGAGGAGATCCAGGAGAAGATGGCGCCTTACATTCTGGGCCCGGGGCCGGAGAGAAGGGTCCCCTTGATTCCAGCAGACCCACAGAGGCAGTGGAGAGATGGGGCGCAGGGTGATGGTGTTGGGTGCCTGCGGCGCACTGACATGGCGGCTCGTACGCCGCTGAAGCTTTCTCCGTCCCGCTAGAGGAGCTGCGGCCTCCATGCAGCTGCTGATCCCTACGTAGTGTGCCTCGAGGGTCAGGGAGGACTGTCGCGCGATCCGCTGATCCGGTGCTCTGCAGCGGGGCTGGTAGATCCGAGCTCTCCGGTGAACGATCCGACGCCCGGAGGTGAGTGTCCCGATTCATCCCGGGTGTAGCTGAGAGCTGTGCAGAGGGATGGCGCGAATCCCCAGCCGTGCGGCAAGATGGCGCCGGCACCTCTCGTGCGCAGGGAGGAGGGCTGTCGTCCCGCATACTCTGAAGAGGTCAGAAAAAATTTTAATTCGGGAGCCCCGACGGTTCAGGAGGGATTCCGGCAGCTGGGGGTGTCTTTTTGTGCTTCTTCTGGCCCATGGTGCTTGTCCCAGGCAGGTGTAAACTCTATTCTCCGGAGCAGCTGCAGCAAGACGTGACCTGTCCTCTACATGGCAAACCACGCCCCCCCTAGATTTTTCTAAAGCATTTAATACGGTGCCACATAAAAGGTTGGTAAGTAAAATGAGAATGCTTGGACTGGGGGAAAATGTCTGCAAGTGGGTAAGCAACCTGCTCAGAGATAGAAAACAAAGGGTGGTAATCAACGGTGCATACTCAGACTGGATCCCTGTTACTAGTGGGGTACCACAGGGCTCAATATTGGGCCCTATCCTCTTTAACATTTTCATTAATGATCTTACACAGGGATTACACAGTAGAATATCGATCTTTGCAGACGATACTAAGCTCTGTAAAGTAATCAACACAATAGAGGATAATGTGTTATTACAAAGGGATCTGGATATGTTGGAGGCCTGGGCAGGGAAATGACAGATGAGGTTTAATACAGACAAATGCAAGGTTATGCACATGGGGAGGAAAAATCCATTACATGATTACATGTTAAATGGAAAAAGGCTGGGTAAAAGTGACATGGAGAAGGATTTTGGAATCCTGGTGGACAGAAAACTTAATTGTAGCAGCCAGTGTCAGACAGCAGCTGCCAAGGCAAATAGGATCATGGGGTGCATTAAAAGGGGCATAGATGCACATGATGAGAACATTATTCTCCCATTATATAAGTCACTGGTCGACCACACATGGAATATTGTGTACAGTTTTGGGCACCAGTGCACAGGAAAGACATTGTAGAGCTTGAACAGGTACAAAGGCGGGCAACAAAAATAATAAAAGGACTGGGTGGACTACAATACCCAGAAAGATTAGCAAGATTAGGGTTATTTAGTTTAGAGAAAAGACGGCTTCGGGGGGACATAATAAATATGTTTAAATATATCAAAGGTCAATATAGAGATCTCTCCCAAAATGTATTTATACCCAGGGCTGTATCTAGAACAAGGGGGCATCCTCTACGTCTTGAGGAACAAAAGTTTCTACATAAACATAGAAAGGGATTCTTTACTGTTAGAGCAGTGAGACTGTGGAATTCTCTGCCAGAGGAACTTGTCATGGTGAATTCAATAACAGAGTTCAAAAAGGGTTTGGATGCATTTCTGGAGCGTAATAATATAACAAGTTATAGTGTCTCGGATTCTGGAGAGGGGTCATTGATCCGGGGATTTTTCCGATTGCCAGATTGGAGTTGGCAAGGAATTTTTCCCTAGGATGAGGACAGTTGGCTTCTGCCTTATTAGGGTTTTTTGCCTTCCTCTGGATCAACACCTTAGCACAACAGGCTGAACTGGATGGACGTCTTGTCTTTTTTCGGCCTTACAAACTATGAAACTATGAGACATACTAGTCCACAACCACCCTAGAAGTGGACCTTTACATTTGAGCATAGGAAAAAACAATTGATGTCGGCTCACCCGTATCCTTTTGCTGTTCTGCTCCCAGGAGCACGGCCGGGTGGAGTCCACACCCAAAACTAAGTGCTTGAAAAGTAAATGGTGGCCAGCTTCCTCTGAGACTCCAGGCAGAATGAAGTTAAAAAGTCCAACTTTATTACAAATGGATAAAATCACAAAAGATGGTTTGAATAGAGAGCACTACACAGCCATAAATTCGTGCAACATGATGTTGAAGTGACCTGTAGACTGACGCGTTTCGGAACGTACTGTCCTTAATCGTTGTCTAACAAACAGGAAATTAAACTTCCTTTATATAGGAAGTTACAAGATCACATGTCTAGGAGGCGAGGAAAACCACTCCCATCACCTATAAGGCGAGGAAAACCACTTCCATCACCTCCCTTAATGTTCCATACAAACTTACATTCCAAAGTATTTAAAAAGTTTTAGTTAATATATAAAAAAAAGTATGTACAAAAAACATCACATACACTTCTACAAATTGACTACATAGGTATGCAGAGGATACGATAACCAGGCTAATAATAAGTCATGTTGTGTATGATATTGAGTTCTGCCGGTCTTCTAGTACCTAATTTAAATATCCACAGGGATTCTCTTTTCAGCAGCCTGCGTTGCCAATCCCCACCTCTAGGTGGAAGCATAACCTTCTCTATAGCACAGAAGCTGAACAAAGTGAGATCTCCTCCGTGTTTATCTTGAAAATGCTTCGAAACACTTGAACATTTGAAACATCCCGTTCGGATAGCATCTGAGAGATGCCTTCTGATCCAAACCTTCAACTGTCCTGTGGTGCATCCCACATACTGACCACGACAGATGTTACATGAGATGAGGTACACTACGTACTTGCTATTGCAATTTATGTAAGTATTTATTTTTAAACTATTATTATTAGAAAAAGAAACAAATGTTTTCGTTTTTGATACATATTTGCAAGCAGTACATTGGGTGTGTCCGCATCCATAAAAGCCAGTGACAGATAACCAATTTTCTTTTGGGGAAACCGTGCTAGAAAAAAGACTGGGTGACGGACCACTTCTGACAGCAATCCGGCAATTTCAAGCACCCTTTGTGCATTGGTGACTATAAAAAAAAATGTACAGGAGTTAGTATTAGCCGTGGGTGACAAGAATCACCACTGATGACACCACGCCTCATCGATAGTAATGGAGAGGCGTCTGTTTATGCATCGGGCTAACCCTTCAAGTACATTACTATGGAATTGCACTATATTGAGAGTAATGATGCTGTATTTGCACTGTGTTGATGATGAGGTTGATATTTGCACTCTGAAAAGCTATGTCTGAAGTTATTGATTCACCCTCATGTCAGTTTGAGGGGTGGGTTAATGACCTCTGAGTAACCTTTTAAGTGTACTGTGTCTGAGGAATGTTATGATAATTGCACTCTAGATAAAAACTCCCAAGTCACTGTGAGTGAACTATTTTGCTATGCAAAAGTGCAAGTCAGCAGCCAGAGAGAGGTCACCATGGTTACTGTAGAGGAGGGGGAGAGGCTATAAATTTACCCTAGTGATTAGTGATAGTGTTTTTGTAGGAGAGATTGCAGACTACAGGATGAAAGGGGTCACAACTCCTTTTCTAACAGGGCTGTTGATCTGCAGGCCTGAGGTCAGCACCCTGTTGTGTTCTGAGACCATGGATTGCTGAAAGCATAGAAGGCTTTTATGGAAGGAATTACAGTCTAGTGGATCCTGGAGGCTCCCGTTGAAGAGTTACACTGGGGTGGTTCATAAGCGGCAGCACACAGTGAGTCTCGGATTGGCCTGCTGACCCATTGGTGTCCAGCATTTGCCTCTGGCCTGGCCCAACAAAACGCAAGTCCAGTTCTCTTGGGGATTATCTCGTTGTAGTCTAAGCTGGAAGAAGAATTTGGGATGTCCGTTCTGCTGGGGTTAGAGTGTTCCTTGAAGTCTAAGCTGCATCCGAATAAGGGACAGATTATATTGGACCACTACTGGTTCTAGCTGCAAAATGCTGAGAAAGGACTGTAACTTTATGAAAGAGGGATGCCATATCTACCATCTTGCCTGAGAATAAAAGAAAGGAGTTATGTTTTACACCATTAACCCCATCTCTGCTCTCCTGCCTGCTGCACCTGCATGACATAATGGGCAGCTCACTACACCATCACCAGGGCAGTAAACTACAACCACCAGCAGAGTGTGCCTTGGGTGTAATACGACCATCATCTTTTGGTCCCCCCTTCACTGTAATGATGCCGAGCGAGTAAGAGAGGCATGGTTAAAGTATAGCCACTGTGACACCAGTAATTACGACTCCCAACCTCTCCTCTGCGCCGGTCTTGGCTCATTGCATAATAGACTGGATCCTGCTTTCCTATCAGTCTGCTGTGGGAGATAGGGTGTCACACAGCTTTCTGGATACGGGATAGCCTATTTAGCGCTCTGGAAATCTAGGTGACACCCACAGTAGGCACCCAGAAAAGCTTTGGGTGATGGGGCATTAGGAGGTTGGAAGGTATGCAACTAGTGATGAGCGAACACTAAAAAGTTTGACTTTGAGTAGAACCTCGAATTTTGCGAAGTTCTAGTCGAACTCAAACTCGAATTTCGAACCCCATTAAAGTCAATAGGAGATGATCAGGTTAATTTTTATACCGACACAAGTGAGGAGAATCTGCAATTATAATCCATAACAGTAAAATGGATACGTGGAACAATTTAGTGAAGAAAATTTGGCTCTAAGAGTCACAGAAAAAAATTCACAGGCTAAAATAATTAATTCCTTTCAATGGCTTACTGAAAAGATGAGGACAATGTAGCTATAGGAGGTGCAGCTGGGGCCCCTTTGACACATAAGAAGACACCGCTATTGGAAATGACATATAGTAACTGGCAGGAGCCCATTATCACTTTCTTCACCAGGGCCCAAGAAATTCAAGTTACGCCTCTGCAGGCTGGACTAGATTAGACGGCAGTACCATTGCTGGCTTCAAGAACATGCCAATGGGGAACAGCGAGGTTCTGGTTCCACCACATTAGGCAGCAGTACCATATGCCCATTATATGCAGTTGTTAATAGTCATGGAATTGCGATGAGATGGTACCTGGGCGAGAGGAGAGGGGTGTGTGTCTTTTTTTTTTTTCTGGCAAGGCTGTTAAATGCATAAAATAAATTTTTAATTTTTTTCTTTCTTTGTGACCTAATGCCTTCTGCTATCTTATTAAAGAAAAAACAACAGTCCTCCTAAAATATTCTAGGTAGGGGGAAAAAACCTAAAGATAAGAGACCCGCCATTTATAGCCATAAGAAAATACACAAACCACTAGTTCCAAATGCCTATGGGCATGAATAATACACTTAAAAATTAACATTTAATACCAAGATACGTTTAAAACACAAAAAAATAAATCTCACTACCTAATACTAAAGCACAATACTAGCAAAAAAGATACGTGGAGCACCCGCCCCGAAAGGGGCTACCCCGCACTGGAAGAACCTAACTATACTATACAGTGTAGGATGAATAATACACAGGACCAAAAAACATATAAAAAATTAATAAATACAAAAAAAATAAATACCAAAATACACCACAAGTAAGGACAACAAAAACCCTAAGCTGAATACAACATCCACACCATCCAACGCGTTTCTCCCATAAATTTCCCGCGTTCATCAGGGAAACAGAGAGACAGCAAAAGACAAACACACACGAACAAAAGAAGATAAATGATAATAATCCAGATAACTATAAATAAGGTTCAAAATAGAGACAAATGTGCAACTCTTGCGTCCATTGACAGATGAAAACGGGACTTGGTCATGTAAGGATAATGCACAGCACTGCTATAGATGACAGTACGAAGAAGCAGTAAGATACCACTGACCGTCAAACTAATAAATACCTGCACTCGGTATCGGCGTCCGGAAAATGCAACTGCGCATGTGTGAACTACACTTGCACAGAACTACAAAATGACGTATATTCCGGTATCCAGCTATCGGCCAAAGGGGCGTTCGCGTAGGCGCACTCTCAGTAAGGATATCAGAGATAATAATAAGAAAATAGATAAGCGGCAAGAAATATGCACAGCGCCCAAGTGGCAACTAGCTATCCGCGAGGCGGGCGTTCACATGGGCGCGCTCTAGATGAAAACAATACAGAGAGTCCTAAGATACATAAGCGTCAACAAATATGCGCAGCGTCCCATAGAAGAATTTTAGCACTTATGATAAACATATATGAAATTACAAAATAGTATAAATATACCACTGAATAAACATATAAACATAGGCCCTTAACCTATTGCAGAAACTGAGACCAGGAAATTAAAGTGTGAATAGTCCATTAGTATTAATCTGAAATAATTAAATGACCATTAAAAAATACTAACTATATCCAAAAGAATGAGTTGTGATTCATTGTTTACTGATGTAAATCTTAAACCAATTTCATTACAATTTAATTTATCCACAAACTCATGAAAGGCTGTTATAGGGCCTGACCAAAATATGACAATGTCATCAATATAGCGATAATACAATAAATAAACAATATACTCCTAAACAATATACTCCTAAAAATGACAAAATTGCCCAGAAAGAACAATGGTACTTTCCCACCAGCCCAGGAAGAGATTCACATATGAAGGAGCAAAAGGGCTCCCCATAGCAGTCCCCCTGAGCTGGTGGTAATAGCAACCATTGAAGAGGAAAAAGTTACGTCTAAGCTAGTGATGAGCGATTACGTTGACTATCATCATCGGGTCGATAGTCGATATCGGCAATTATCAAGACGATTTCCGATAGTCGATAATAGATTATCGCCGATCACCATTAAAGTCTATGGGAGAGGAAAAACACCTTCATTCTTACACCCAAACAGGGCTGGAGAAGCTGGAATTAACATCCACAACAGTCAAATGGATACGTGCTACATCTTAGGCAATACACTACGTGGAAATCCCTAAAGAAGCATTTATGCTATCTATCATACATGAAAAAACTTTGAGACTCTCGGTTCACATATTTTGATCAAAAGATGTTTAAGCTGCCCACGACTTTCAACGTGATCTCAAAATCGGGCAGTCCTATGATATCTTTACCTCTCAATCGAGCCAGGTTTGCATACGTTTTTTCACAAATGTTTTTGTGTGCAGAAACATACGTTATACTTGGTGTACATTGATTTTAACCTATATGGGAAGGAAGGGGTGCTTCCATTTTGGGTTTCTGTCCCCGCCCACTCTCACAGGCTGTCATAAGAAGGGCAGCTTGCAGGTTGGGTGTTTTTTATTTTTTCTCTCTGAATAATGGAGGTCGGTTGACCCAGTGAGAGGCCTGATTGGCTCGATTGAGAGGTAAAGATAGCATAGGACTGCCCGATTTTGAGATCACGTTGAAAGTCGTGGGCAGCTTAAACATCTTTTGATCAAAATATGTGAACCGAGAGTCTCAAAGTTTTTTCATGTATGATAGATAGCATAAATGCTTCTTTAGGGATCTCCACGTAGTGTATTGCCTTTTTGCAGTAGTGTGCACTGGCGGCGGTCTGTGTGTGTACATGTATAATACTGTGTGCCGCAGCCCTGCCAGTGGCACCCAGGTTTGCATACGTTTTTTCAGAAATGTTTTTGGTGTGCAGAAACATACGTTATACTTGGTGACATTGATTTAACCTATATGGGAAGGAAGGGGTGCTTCCATTGGGTTTCTGTCCCCGCCCACTCTCACAGGCTGACATAAGAATGGCAGCTTGCAGGTTGGGTGTTTTTTATTTTTTCTCTCTGAATAATGTAGGTTGGTTGACCCAGTGAGAGGCCTGATGGCTCGATTGAGAGGTAAAGATAGCATAGGACTGCCCGATTTTGAGATCACGATGAAAGTCGTGGGCAGCTTAAACATCTTTTGATCAAAATATGTGAACCGAGAGTCTCAAAGTTTTTACATCTTAGGCAACACACTTAGGTTATAAAAGCCACAGAAAAAAACTCACACACCATTCACTTTCCCTGTCTTGTACCACAGCATGACCCTTAAACCTGCATGTCCCACAAATTAAAAAGTGCCAGAAGGCAGTATGATTTGAAACATCATTTTAGTTGAACTGGACATTGACTATACCTGTCCTGGGTCACGGCATGAGCCCCAAACCTGCATGACCCCCAGATTTAAAAAGTGCCGGAAAAAGGAGTCTTTCAACCACCATTTTAGTTTCACTGGACATTGACTATAACCGTCCTGGGCCACAGCATGAGCCCCAACCTACATGACCCCCAATTTAAAAAGTGCCGGAAAAAGGAGTCTTTCAACCACCATTTTAGTTTCACTGGACATAGACTATACCTGTCCTTGGTAACCTACATCTGTTCAAGTCTTCCTGTACCTTCCTTGTACAATTCAGAGGAATATTTGTATCAGCTATTTTGTGCATGCCAGTTTTTTAGTAGTTTAATTCTAAAAAACACATTTTTAAAATATGATGGAAACCCACCACGTCTTTGTTTCTCTTTTTTTTATTGTATTAAATGGGTTGTCTCACTACAGGAATTGCTAGCTATGTTAAAGATCTTGCAAAAACAAGTCATTTTGCAATATGTGTCCATTAACAGTGTACTACCTATTCCTGTTTCTGACAGCACAATCACCCTTGAGCCACTCTTGACAATTGTGCAGAACAAATGTCTGTTAGAAACAAACTTTTTTTAGAATAGGACCTGTAGTATTGCTGCATTTCAAAGCAACCTGACCCCAAAAAATTATAAAAATGACTTCTCAGCCACTGTTAAAAAATTGTGAGGGAGAAATGCCACTTAGAAGCCACATTTCTGTTCCAAAGGACCATAATTATAGCTATATCTCACAGCAATATGACCTCATAACCATTGACAATGCGAAAAATTCTAAAGATAAAGTGAGTAAATGGAATACAGTGTTGTCAGGAAACCTTGGTGTTTTTTACAGTCTCCACACCGCAAAACCAGCAAAATGATCTTTTGGGAATTGAGAATAAAAATTACAGTGAGAAATTATCATTTTAAAAAACACATTTCAAGAGGACCATTTCTGTTTGAAGAGGAATGTGAAGTAGACCGGCAACTAATCGGTGACCTCGGCAATTGAGGCCACAACATCATCAGAGATCCATGCCTGATTCATCTTGATGAATGTCAAACGATCAACATTATCTGTGGAAGCCGGATGCGTTTGTCTGTAATGACTTCTCCAGCTGTGCTGAAGGTCCGCTCAGATATGACGCTGGCTGCTGGCCAGGACAACACCTCTATGGCGTAGCGAGCGAGCTCAGGCCATTCATCCATTTTGGATACCCAGAAGTCGATTGGGTCCGGAACACATACAAAAACATCGGTGTTGAGACGCAGATAGTCGTGCACCATGATCTTAAGCTGATCTCTGTGTGTTGGATGTGTGCCAAAACAACTACAGGTATAACACCTAGAATAAAGATACATAAAACATACCTTCTAATCAGAAGGAATAAGAGTTGGGAAAGAAAACGAAAAAACACCCTCAAATAGACCCTATCAAGGACCGGTTACTGCTTGGACCTGTCTCAGTAATCAGATAGCGGGGATCTGTACATGACTTATCCTGGACCCCGTCCTCTATCTTACCAGCCCTGTTTTCCATCATTAAGTGACTTGAGTTATATTTATTGCATACATATTGTTGATTTTTCATAGATGTTCCGTTTTGTTGTTATCAACTGCAATTTTTCCCGGTTGTAACCCAGTATATTGGGGGGGAAACGCGTTGGAATATTGGAATATTTATGCTTTATTGATTATCTTTCATGTGCATCATCAATTCAAGTATTTTTGAACATAAAAACTATTTTGTCTGTTGAAATTGTTTTTTATCACGCACTTTTTTGTTTGGCACCCCATTTGTAGTAATGTGTTTTTTTTTTTTTTTTTTTTTTCTTTTTTCATTTAGATGTACTAGGGCGGGGTTTTTTTGGGTTCCATGTGGGGGCCCCTTTTTGGGGGCTTTTCCCCATTTTTGGGGAAGACAGGCCCCTTGATAGGGATATTTGAGGGGTTTTTTTCGTTTTCTTTCCCAACCTATTCTTTCTGTTAAAAGTAATTTTTTATTATTTTTTTTTTCTAGGGTTATACCTTATTTTTTTGGTTTAAATTGTAAAGGTATACCCAGAACTTCATTCAATTAAATCAAGGTTCTCTACCCCTATACACGTCTTAAGAATACAGGTATGTTTGTGTTGTATGTGTCCCGCATTACTGCGTTGGTGAGGTGTAAATAAAGATGCCAATCACCCATTAGGCTTCGCCCAATTTGCCTCTCTCGCGGCTACTGGCACTCTACTGCTGTCACGTTGCTACTTGTCCCCGGGCATTTTGAAAAACGGAAGCAGAGCAAACAGATGTCTCCTTGATCAATAAACAAAGGGCTCCATTTTTTTGCATTTTACTCCTATTGGGTGGGGGAAGAAAATGCTGAAATTTTTTTTTGTACCGGGGGCCAGGGGGGTGGCCACCCAGAACTGTTTTCATTTTGATGGCCTTTAAACGAGGGTCAGTTTGGGGAAAAAAATGGGGGCTCCACACCGTGAGAAGGAGCCTTGATTTCCCAACCTCTGGGGCGAGGGGCACTAAGAAACTGATCTTCCTCATTTTCTCCTCCCCTCAAATTCACCCCAAACCTCTTTCCAAGGCGGGGAAATCGTAACGTCGGTGTCTAGGAAACCTCCTCCCCTCCTCCCTTCCTCCGCACAGCTTCAATACACCCCGACTTTCCTCAGATGAGCCCCCCTGAAGCTGAGGGCCCCCTTTTGCACTAGCCCTGGACCCAACCACTGCCTAAGAAGCCCGAAAAATTGTAAACTGTGGGGCCTCTTTTGGGATTTGACAGGAGCCCCGTGCCCGCATTGGGGGTGCCCGTCCCTCCTCCTGGTGGGACCAAGGGTTTTAGGTGCCAAACACTTCCGAACTAAAACCCCAAAATTATGCTACAAGGATTTGATGCCAGGGGGGCTTTTCAAAACGGAAATTAAATTTTTCATCCCCCATTTGGGTGGCCAAAGACCCCCCCTGCTAGGCATTATTTCTGGTAATCTTTCCACCCCAAGCTGGAGAGGTGGGGGGGGTTACCCACACAAAAAGGACGTTTAGGGGAGGCCGAACGAGGGCGCAAGAAGGGGGGGACAAGGTGGGGGGAATGGAAATAAATATTTATTAATTTGAGGGTAATTTGAAATTTCGGACGATGGGGTTCATGCAGTGCCAGGCAAGGGATTGCTCCAGCCACCGATCTAAGGGGGGGGCCCCAGATTTTGACCTTTTCCGCACACCACCTTTTCCTGCACAAGGGTTTTTGTCCCCCCAGCCAGCGCCGGGGCTCGTTGCGGAGGAGCTGTCCACAGTCCGACCCCGTGTGTGGACGGCTCCAAGACAGATTAATTTTAACACGGGCCCGGTTTCTTTTTCCCCCGTGAGCCCCAAGGACCTTGGGGGAAAGAGCCCTCACCATTCCTGCCGTTTTGAAACGTGCGCCGAGCCGAAGCCCCCGCACCACCAAAAGCTCCACCCACTCACCATGAGCGTCACAGAGATATGCGGCCTTGGCCTCTTTCAATCCATGTGTCGGTGGGCGAAAGGGGCTTTTTTTCCGGGCACAGATGCAGACAACGCGCTGAAATTTTTTAAGACCCCGGGGTGGGGCCGGGGGGGACGGCTTTTCTGGCAAAGAAATGCCCCGCCGGCATCGGTATTGGGGGAGCAAGGCCATGACTAGCGAACCCATTGGTCCACCAGAGGGAAAAGGGAACTTTTCCAAGGCCAAAAGCCGGGGAATGCCACATTCAGGCTTTTGGCTTTGGGGTGGTTTTTTTAAAGGTTTCTTCTGCCCCAAACCTGGAAACAGAAGGCGGCGCAGACTGGGCCGCTGTCGGCATCAGGTCTCAAAAGGCGGAAGGGAAAGGGGTAGGATGGGGCCCCGTGGGCGGGGACTCGGGGCACGGTGGCGGCTGAAGGAGGCTGATCCCGACATGACCTGAGAACATGGGCAGCTGAGGAACGCTTGGTGGGGCAAGGAGGGGGAGGGGGGATGGAGGTGTGAATGGTTGGGAAACCCCATCAGTGTGGCCTTTTTTTGGGCAAGTGTTGCCTTTCCCTTTCAACTCAAAGCATTCGCAATGTGACTACATGTTGGTGGGGTTTTTAAAAACCCCAAATTCTTGCCTCATGATGCGTTACGGCAAAGGCGGGATATAACATCGCTGGGTGAATCAAGGTTCTAAAAAAGGCCCAGGCTTGAGAGTCCTGGGCCTTTTTGACGGCGATAAGCAGCAGCGGTTTCCGCTACCGTGGCGGCGAATCATACACACTTTTGCGACCGCCCTCTCCCCTTTTTTTAGGGGGACCGTATTGACACTACCCCCCCTCGTCTTCCTCCTCCCATGAAGAAGCGCCCAAGCAAATTCGCGAAAAAGACCACGATGGGTCCGTAATGTCGTCAACACACAACAACACGGTGACTTGGGCTCCGACATTCGCTCAGAACGCGGGGTACAACAAGACCTGCAAGGCGTTGCAGAACCTCGGGATTTTTTTTCCGATTGACCCTTTCCTTCTCCTCCTCGATGGGACATAACTGGGCATTAAAACGGGAAAAAAAATCATCTTCTTTGGGGCCCCTTGACTTTTGACCCCCCAAACCGCATTTGTCATCAAAGAGGTCTTCAAAAAGGATTAAACCACAGTGGGGGTACACAAATTGACATTTGGGCTGCCTTCGCTTCATGTTGGAAAAGTGATGATGCGATGACGACATTTGTGGCCCTGCTGGGGGACGAGGGGGTAAGACTGCTGGATCAGGTTCATTAAAACCCCGAAAACAATTTGGGGATGGGTGTTCATTACTGAGATTCACAGGGCCCTGACCCAGCGATGACACCGACGGGCCTGCAACCACATCCCTGGCATGCGGTTTTCGCCCGCACTGTAAGGGGCACCTTCTCTCGTACCTCTCCCTCCATGTCCTACCCCCCTCTTTGCTCGTTTTCCCAAACCTGCTTTTCCCCCTTTCACAAAGAAAAAAAATTTGGGAGAAGGTATGGAAGTTTTTTAAAAGCCCCTCTTATTAAAAGATGGCAAATCAAGCTATTTTTAAAAACCCTTTTGTTTTCCTACAGCCAACTGGATTAGAAACTGAAAGGTTTCTAGCAAATTCCTGTGAAATGGGGTCTGGGGGAAAACCTTAAAAAAAAATCAACATTTTCTTCCTTCAGCCCCCCAGGGTTTAAACGGGCCAGTGGGACGGGAAAAATGATATTTTTCAACAAAATAACATAAAAAAAAATTTTCGCTATCTTGCGAAAAACCTGAGATTCAACACCCCAAAAAAACAAATTCAGAATTTTAGAGGGAATGGGGAAATTGTTTTTTTTTCCAGCAATGAAAAACGAGAACAGTTGCTAAAAAATTTTTTTCTATCAGAATTGTCGTAAAAACTGGCAAATTTGAAAAAACAAGGGCCGTACCAAAAGCAAAAACAGCTTTTAAAAACAAATCGGATAAAAAAAGGGAATTTTTTTTTGCCCCCTATCAAATACACCCGGGTGACTAAAAAAAATTGCTGTATTAAAATTTTAAGTGCAAGGTGCCTAAATGAACAAAGCTGGACGCGCCAAAGTGAAATAAACCCCTATCGAAATTAAAACGGGAAAAATATAAGGTTTTTTTTTGCACCTATAAAATAAAACGGGCGGTGACAAAAAAAAAATTGTTTAAATTCAAATTTAAGTGCAAGGGCCTCAATAACAAAGCTGGACTGCGCCAAAGTGAAAAAAACACCTATTTTGAAATGTAAAAAACGGTTTAATATAAGGAAATTTTTTGACCTATCAAATACCCCGGGGTGGGACAAACAAAATTTGCAGTATTAAAAAAAAAAGGGGCAAGGTCCCTTTCAATGAACAAAGCGGACTGCGCCAAAGTGAAAAAACCCTATCGAAATGTATAGGGATAAAAAATTTGATTTTTGCCCCTATAAAAATACACCCCCGTTACTAGAAGAAAAAAACTGAAACCTAATAAAAAGGGTTCCCTCGGCCCAACATCCAAGTAATTTTTTCAACAGAAAAACTTTAAATTTAAAAACCCCCTTTTCCAATGCAGGGTCAAAAAAAAAAGGCCCTGGGCTGAAACAATATCCACTCCCCTTTTAAAGACCCTTTTCTGTTTTCCCTGTGTTCGCCCGAAACCCCCGGGGGCCCTCATCCCTTCCCCCCAAACGACTGTACAGGGCTAGATGCTCCTTTAAAAATTCCCTTTTCCTAATTTTTACTAAAATCTTAAAATCCTAATCACCTAAGTTCAAATTTCAAAAGCTAAAAGCAAAGCTTCGTGGAACAAAAAAACAGTTACGCTGAGCTGTTTTAACAGAGCCCCGGCACACGTCCAAACTCCTATGATACACAACACACATTGAGCGAACGGGAAAAGGGCGTTTCTATGAAAAAACCCAGGTCATGTGATTTTTTCCACCCAAACGAAAACCATACACTTTTTCCCAGTCATGAGGGTCGCACACCCAGCTCAACCTGCTCTATTCTGTAAGCTAAATTTGCTGGCCGCCAAAATGACAGGGGGCGCTAAAAAAGGCACGATTTTTAAATTAGTTATGCGCAAATTTTCACCTAAATTTTCGCGTAAATCAAAAAAAAATCCAATCCCCAAAAAAAAAACCGTGCCGATTTCAACTTTGTCGAAAAAATTTAATCCTAAAACACTAGTTTTAAGCACAAAGTTTGAAAATAAAAGAAAAAATTTGTTTTGGTTTTTCTTTTAGAAAACTGCTTCAAGAAACCAAATAGAATTTGAAACAGCTCAGTCCCCCTCCCCCCCATTGGGATGGAGCTGTACAGAGCCCCAAAATCGAAGCGCACAAAAAAGTGCCAGCATCAAGGGCCCATCCCCTTCCAGTTTAAGAAAAGATCAGTGGTATTTTGAAAAAAGATGGCAGAAATATAACAAATGGATGAAGGATATTGTCAATAAAACACACCCCACGTTTTGTTTTAAATTTATTATACTGGATACGTTTGGGTCTACTTTTAAACGGGTTGAGTCCTTTAGGGGACTTTCCGGCATTCAGTAAAAACGTAGCATTTTGGGAAATGCTTTAGGTAAAAAGGGAAACAAAACACCACAATATTCCACTCTCCTTTAACGAGCTGTTGTTCTAGCCCGTGCCTCCCCCCCACCTGTGATGTACCGGCTAGTTGCTCCTTTTAAATTCTCAGCCTACTCCCTAAAATCTGCAAATCTTCTAATCTCCTAAAGTTCTAATGTTACAGTCTAACAAGCAAGCTGTCTGTGTGAACAACTAGAACAATTTCGTCCTGAGCTGTTTTACAGGAGGACGAGCACAGTGTACTTATCTATGATACCACAGACACACACTGAGGACCAGAAAGGAGGCTGTTCTATGGTAAACGAGGTCTGTGATTTTATCCAGCAATCGCAACCATACACATCCCAGTCATGACGTCGTACACCCAGTCACCGGCTCTTTCTGAAAGCTGATTTGATGGCCGCCCAAAATGAAGGAGCGCTGAAAATGGCGCGAGCAATGTCTTATGACAGGAACAGGAGTAGGGACAAAGGCATCAGGATGATAGTATAGCAGATACATCGACTATTATGCTGACGAAATGTAGAGTCCAGGTTAATCAAAACTGTATTGGCGGTAGGATAGATGATTGATGTCCAAAACACCTTAGGCTTGGGACACATGCGTATGATATTGAAAAGACGAAATGATAATATAGAAACTATTAGGCGGGGATGGAAACGAAAGAGATAAGGACAGATGGGTGAAGCAGCGAGAGAGCGATATTCAGTGACGATGTAATAAAAATTAAGGCATTAATATTATAAGATTATGCGCAGATTTTCACCTAAAATTATGCGTGATCTAAAAAATACGTTCACATTAAAAAACCGTGCCGATTTCAACTTTGTCGATCATATGCTCAACACTAGTTGGCTTGGCGAATTTGAGGGGGAGGAGGAAGATGAGGAAGATCAGTTTGCTAGTGCCCCTGACCCAGAGGCTTGGGATCAATGGCTCAATCTCTCACTGAGTGTTGGATGCTCCATATTTCCTCCAACATGATCCTCGCATTAAGTCATCAAAATGAACAACAGTTACGGGGGTGGAACCCTCCTCGCTCCCGGTACAAACCAAAACTCAGCACATTCTTGCCCCCCAAATAGTGAGTACTTTGCAGGAACTGGAGACCTTGCTGAGTTGATCAAACTGGAGGACATCTGTGGGTTGTTCTGTTCTTCAATTGTCGCGGTGGAACAACGTCAGAACGTGACAGCAGTAGAGTGCCATTAGCTCGTAGCGGCAGCAGCAGGCAAGTGGCAGGACTCTAGTGATTGGGTGACCTCTGGCAATCTTTATTACACTCACCAACGCTGCAAGGCAGGCACACATACTAACACACAGAAGAACCAGCTTTAAGATCATGGTGCACGACTATCTGCCGTCTCAACACCATGTTTTGTGGCTGAGTTCCGGACCAATTGACTTTGGTGTCCAAAATGGATGAATGGCCCCGAGCTCGCTCGCTCCACGCCATAGAGGGTGTTGTCCTGCCCAGCTGCCTGGTCATATCTGAGCGGACCTTCAGCACAGCTGGAGGAGTCATTACAGACAACGCATTCCGGCTTTCCACAATAATGTGGATCGTTTGACTTTCATAAGATGATTCAGGCATGGATCTTGATGATGTTGTGGCCCCAATTTCCGAGTTCACGATTAGTTGCCGGTCTATTCAATTCCTCTTCAACCAGAAATGGTCCTCTGAAAATTGTTTTTTTTTTTTAAAATGATAATTTCTCACTGCAATTTTTATTCTCAGTTCCCAAAGTTCATTTTGCTGGTTTGCGGGTAGAAAAACTGTTAAAAGACACAGGTTTCATGACAAAACCGTTATTCCATTTACTCACTTTATCTATAGAATCTTTAGTATTGTCAATGGTTTTTAGGGTCATGTTGTTGTGAGGATACAGCTATATTTATGGTCCTTTGGAACAGAAATGTGGTTCTAAGTGGCATTTCTCCATCACAATTTTTAATAGTGGCTGAGAAGGAGCAGTCATATTTATACATTTTTTTGCTGTCATGTTGCTGTGAAATACAGCTATTAATCATGGTCCTTTGGAACAGAAATGTGGCTTCCTAAGTAGCATTTTTCCATCACAGTTTTTAATAGTGATGCTGAGGTAGTCATATTTAAATGTTTGGGTCACGCTTTAGAGATGGGCGAATCGATTCAAACGAAGTGGAATTCGTTAGAATTTCAGGAAAACTTCGGGGTCGTAACGGAATCGCACTTTGGGGTGATTCGCGGGAACGAAGTGTGCTTTCATTGTAAACATGGCTGCGCGCACATGGCGTTACCTGGGGCAAAAAGCACTCTGGGTGCAGACGGGCATAGCCTGCATGACTTGTGCTGAAGTTGAAGCCAATCTGAAGAGACGGCGGGACTTCGTGACGTCCACGCACTATATAAGGACTGAGCGCGCCCGCTGGGAGCTCACACTCCTTACTGTAAATGATAGGGAAGTGCTGCTGCGGGTTGTGATAGCGCTTTCTGAAGAACTGATTTTTACCAGCGATTTTTGTGGGGTGTCTCGCTTGTCTCAGAGACTGTTCTTGAATGTTTCTATTTCTGATTTTTTGGGGTTATTGGATCTGAAAATCCAGTGGGCGTTCCACAGCAGCTGCATATACAATCAAAATCCAGTGGATCTAAAGCAGTTCTGTTGTTATTCATTTAAAGAAACAGCGTATTTTACAATACATATTACCATTTCATTTTTGGTGCTCAATTTAGTGCGCCAATTTACCTCCGGGGTTAATTAAGCGTTGTTTTGCTGTGTGCGATGACAAAATAAAACGTACTTTTCACACGCCAAATATTATATTTTTTTTTGGTAGCCTAATTTCACAAGCAAAGGTTAAGTACATTTTTTATCTCTTAGTTGTAATGTGGCGTTAGAAAATACACCATTGTAACTTCGCTACAAAGCTTACAAGTTGTTGGTGGCTCATCAATTGCGCCATTTAATCCAGGGGTTAAATTAGCGTTGTTTTGCTGGGTGTGCTGAACAAAATAAACCGTCCTTTTTTCAACGCCAAATATATATTTTTTTTTTTGGTAGCCTAATCAAAAGCAAAGGTTCTTAATTACAATTTTATCTCTTGTTGTGTGGCGTAGAAAATACGCCATTGTAACACGCTACAAAGCGACTAGTTTGTGGGTGGCTCATATTTATTGCGCAATTTTACATCCGAGGGGTTAATTAAGCGTTGGTTTTGCTGGTGTTGCTGACAAAAATAAACGTCTTTTTCAAGCCAATATATATTTTTTTTTGGTAGCCTAAATTCCCAAGCAAAGGTTAATTACAATTTATCTCTTGTTGTGTGGCGGAGAAAATAAACCATTGTAAACACGCTACAAAGTACTAGTTTTGTGGTGCGCTCAATTCTATTGCGCACTTTACTCCCGGGGTTAATTAAGCGTTGTTTTGCTGGTGTGCTGACAAAAATAAACCGTCTTTTTCAACGCCATATATATATTTTTTTTTGTGGTAGCCTAATTCACAAGCAAAGGTTTATTACAATTTTATCTCTTGTTGTGTGTGGCGTACGAAAAATACACCATTGTAACACGCTACAAGCTATAGTTTGTGGTGGGTCAATTCTAATGCGCAATTTTACATCGGGGTTAATTAAGCGTTGTTTTGTGCGTGTGTGACAAAAATTAAACCGTCTTTGTCAACGCCATATCTATATTTGTTTTTTTGGTAGCCTATATTCACAAGCCAAAGGTTAATTACAATTTTTTCTCTTGTTGCTGTGGGCGTAGAAAATACACCATTGTAACCACGCTACCAAAGTATAGTTTGTGGCTGGCAATTCTCTATTGCGCAATTACAACCAGAGGGTGATTAAGCATTGTTTTGCTGGTGTGTTGACAAAAAAATAAACCGTCTTTTTCAACGCCAAATATATATCTTTATTTTTGGTAGCCTAATTTCACAAGCAAGGTTAATTACAATTTTATCTTCTTGTTGTGTGGCGTTAGAAACTACGCCATCTTGTAAAAAACACGCTACAAAGCTACTAGTTTGAGGTGGCTCAATTTATTGCGCACTTTACATCCAGGGGTTAATTATGCGTTGTTTTGCTGGTGTGCTGACAAAATAAACCGTCTTTTTCAACGCCAAATATATATATTTTTTTTTGGTTGCCTTATTCACCAGCAAGGTTCATTACAATTTTTATCTCTTGTTGGACCCATGGTGTACGCGCATGTGGCGTAAGAAAATACGCCATTGTTACACGCTACAACGCTACTAGTTTGTGGTGGCTAATTCTATTGCGCAATTTACATCAGGGGTTAATTAAGCGTTGTTTTGGTGGTGTGTGCTGACAAAATAAAACGTTCTTTTTCAACGCCAAATATATTCTTTATTTTGGTAGCCTAATTCATCAAGCAAAGGTTAATTCCAATTTATCTTTGTAGTGTGGCGTAGAAAATACACCCTTGTAACCGCTCCAAAGCTTAACTAGTTTGTGGTGGCTATTCTATTGCGCTTTACCTCCAGGGGTTAATTAAGCGATGTTTTGCGGTGTGCTGACAAAAATAAACCGCTTTATCAAGCCAAAATATCTACATATTTTTTTTTTTGGTAGCCTAATTCACATGCAAAGGTTTAATTACATTTTATCTTTGTTGTTTGGCGTAGAAAATCTACCATTTGTAACACGCTACAAGCACCTAGTTTGTGGGTGGCTCAATTCCTACTTGCGCAATTTACATCAGGGGTTAATTACGCGTTTGTTTTGCTGTGTGGCTGACAAAAATAAACCGTCTTTTTCAACGCCAAATAACTATTTTTTTTTTTGGTAGACTAATTCACCAAGCAAAGGTTTCATTACATTTTATCTCTTGTTTGTGTGCGTAGAATATAGCCATTTTAACATGCTACAAGCTATAGTTTGTGGTGGGCTCAAGTTCTATGCGCAAATTTTACATCAGGGTTAATTAATGCGTTGTTTTGTGGTGTGCTGACAAAAATTAAACCGTTCTTTTTCAAAGCCCAAATATATATTTTTTTTTTGGTAGCCTATTCACAAGCAAAGGTTAATTACAATTTTATTCTTGTTGTGTGCATAGAAAACTACACCATTGTAACACGCTACAAAAGCTCTAGTTTGTGGTGGCTCATTCTATTGCGCCATTTACATCAGGGGGTTAATTAAGCGTTGTTTTTGTGTGCTGACAAAAAAGTAAACCGTTCTTTTTCAACATCCGAAATATATACATTTTTCTGTGTAGCATTATTCACACGCGAAGGTTAATTAAGCCTGTGTGTGCTTTTACTTTAGTAAAAACCACAGTGCTTGTAACCGGACACATACAAGTTAAATTTTTCCTGGCCATTTGTGGAGCGCAATTAATATCAAGGGTTTAACCCAAGCTTGTTACTGGGCGATCATTTTGGGTCAAAACAGGGTGGTATAATTTTCTCATATTCAGATAGCTTCATCAAACAGTGTCTGTACATTTTAGACAAACGTATGTCCGACCGAGCTGGTGGCAGGCTTGCAATGCGAAGTGGCAAGTGGCACAAACATTTCTGAAACGGGCCCAGGTCGCAAGCAAAGCAAGGGACTTCGCAGCAGGGGGTCCACTCGGTGCGGGGCCACACTGGCTGTCATCTAGCGGCGTGGGGTGTGTTGTTCAGCAAACCAAGGGTTCTTGATTGGTTGATAGGTCATCCTCTTCCTCCAGGTTGACATCTGGGACAACCCCAGCCAAGGAGGTCGGTGGGGAACCTCCGACACAACACTTAGTTGGCATGGCCGGGAGCGGGTCAGCGGCCCTCACCTGTCCTCAGCCCGCTCTGTCCCCTCCAGTTCCCTCAGCAGGGATCTACTATGTCGTCTGGGCTCAGGCCACTATATTAGCGAGGCAGAAACATTTGAAGGAGGGCCAGTCAGCAGCTACTTGGCAGCGAAAGAAATGGGGCAATATCCCCAGTTCTTGCAGTCGGCGGCAAAGTAAAGATGTGGAGAGGGGCATGGGAGGTCATTTGTGGTGAGAGGTAGCCTCGGTTACACGCCGGTGATTGAGGGACATAGTGACGATGAAACACAAATAGATGTGATGTAGCGACGCACTTGGGAGCGGGTGAGCAAGGGCTTCATCATCGTCAGGAGAAGCGGCGCGTCAGCTTGCGCGTCAGGCACGCGGCGCAGCCAGCAACGTGGGTGTGGGTGTGGGTGCCCGTGAGGTCCGCAGGGTAGCAGCAGTTTGTGATGGTCGGGAGCCAAGGGCCACGGGGTAGAAAACGCTTGCAGGACCAAGACAGTGCGGCACAGGGGCTCAGCGATGGCCGCGGCAGCGATAGTTCACTCATGTGCGGAGCGAGTTGGCCGGTAAAATCAGCTACTCGGCTCGGATGTGGCTGTTCTTTGCTAAGACACCGGAAGGGGAGCCGAATATGGGTATATGTAGAATCTGTGGGCAGAAAGTGACGCGTGGCAGGGAGCTAAGTTGGACAACTGGCCCTGCGTCAACACATGCAGGTCACCATCGGTGGCATGGGAGAAAGTGGCTCAGATGTGGTGGTCTCCTGCCGCTCAGGCAGCAGCAGCGGCCAGTGGCACGCATGCCATTTCAGCAGTCAATGACTCACACCTCTGCAGAAGGCGTGTTTCCTCTTTGACATCTATCCCGGTCAGATGCTCTGCTCCTCGCTACTCATGGGCAGCAGTCGTTCAGAGAGGCGATTGTAAAGAGACAACGTCTGCGTCCACCATCTAAGGTGCAGCAGCAGACCGTGCTCCTGTCCAAGTGTTGGTACTGCAGTCCCTTCCCTTTCAAATGGTGGCTCTGCACCATCAACGAACTAATGGCTTGTGCCGAGCGAGATGGAGGAGTTCACGCCGTAATTTCTTTTCCAAAAAGGCAGTACTGCACTTCATAAATATGTAGAACAGATAGTGGGTCAGTCTTGAGCTTATGGTTTGTTCAAGGTACACGGCAGCGTCGGACGTCTGGAGCTGTAAATACGGTCGGGCCAGTACCTGTCTTTACGGGCCCCACTGCTAGTGATTGTGCTTCCTGCCCAGGCACGACAAACCATTGGACAGGAGACGCCGCTTTCTCCTCCAAGTTGTCAAAATGCTGCTCTGCGCCAATGTTCGCTTCCTCCTCCACCACCACCACCTTTCTCAGCTCCACAAGTAACAGCTCCATCATACCACATGTGTAGGGCACATCGGTGTCATGCAGTTCTACACTAGCTGTGCCTCGCGCGCTGGGGTCGAACGAAGTCACAAGGGGAGGAAGAACTGACTTCCGCGTCATGCAGCAAGAAATCGATGTTGTGGCCTTTCTCCGCGCCCAACTGCAAATCGGAAACATGGTGACGGACCATGGGCGGAACATGGTGTCGCGCTGCACCGAGGAGGGGATGGTCCATGCGCTGCCATGGGCACGTTGTTAATTAGTTGTAAAAAGCGGTTCCTGAAGGTCTTCCATCGATCTTCAGAAACATTCTGAAAATGGCCAGGAAATGTGCATGCACTTTTATCCATTCGTACAAAGCCAGGAACCCCTCCTCGAGTTGCAGACGGCAGAACGTCCTCCCCCAACACGCTTGATATGCGATGTTTCCACCGCTGGAATTCCAGCTGCAACATGTTGGACGACTGTATGAACAGAGAAAGGCCATTAACGATTTTTTTGAGGATCAGTGCAGCAGATGTACTCCCTGTGTAACTTTGATGTCGCCAGTGGCAGCTCATGCGTGACACTTCTGTTTGTTGAGGCATTGAGGAGGCCACGTTATTTGTCGTCGCCCGGACTACGGGAGAGGACTAACGTCATTCCACTGCTTCATGTCCTGGAACAGTTGCTGTAAAATCTGTCTGGGCAGGGGGACTGGAGATTGTGGCGACTAAATCTGTTGGCAACTTGAGTCCGGTGGGATGAAATGGCGGAGGAGGCGGAGGAGGACATTGGAGCAGAAGCATTGTCTGGTGGAATATGAGTGGATTTTCTACCCAGGTGGACAAGGAGGGGAAGAGGAGCAGTGGAGGAGGTGGATGGAGATGAGGAAGCCGCGGCAGATGATCCAAGCACCCGTGGCAGTATTACAGTGGAAATGGAGGCAGGGGAGCCCCTCGGAGACACTTGGGCCGATGTTCCCGCCGCATGCTTATTTGCGTGGCTAGTGACAAGGAATAGTCAGCATCCGCAGAGGGCATGACTTCTGCTCTCCACCCTATTGGACCTCGCTACCGGTCCAACATGGGAGCTTTTTCCAGCTATTGAGAGGGAGACAAACTCAAATACTATAGGGAAAATCCTCCGTAATCAGTTGGCCGCACTGCCTATGAGCGGCATCGTCCCTCTCTGCAGGTTCTGAAACGGGGGTTCCTCAGCGCTCCGTCCTACTGACGCGGCTGCTGGGAGGCAGGTGGGGGGGTGGGAGCCTACCCAGCTCCATTCCGCAGTAAACTAAGTCTGGATACTAATGAGCAGCTTCCTTCACCCGCTAGTGAGGAAGGCAGGTCACCGCGAGCAGCAGCAGCAGGACCTGGAGCATTCCCTGAACCCACAGGTTGTGGCCTACTTGGTCAGCACTCTGCCACCCCAGTTTAGAAGATCCGCCTGGACTACTGGGCAGCCAAAATGGATTGTGTAGGCCGCAATTGCCGAGTTTGCGTGGAGAGAAGCTGTCCTGCCCGGCCAGTAGTGGGTGGCCTCTGAGCGGTGTTCCGGCGGCGGGGGCCATCGTTACCCAAGGAGAACCCGAGCTTGTCACGGGAAATGTTGAACGACTGACTTTGGTCCATGATTATCAGGCGTGGATCGGCCCGGATTTCCACACACCAATGCCTTAGGCGTCAGTTGGGTTCAAACTACCTGCCTCAGCACTATTCTGATGCCGGCCCCCGCCTGATGCCACAGCTCTGGGGATTGTTTCTCCATCTGCCTCCCACCGTCTTTTCCATGGCCTGGTATTGCCACCCCACCTCAACACTCTGTGATTGTGCCACTCTATGTGCTCATGCTGCTGCTGCTGTTTGATGTTGCCGTGACAGCCCACTTTGTGTTCCATTGTGCCACTCCTGCGGCCTGAGTATGTTTTGCCAACTCCAGAATGTCATTGTGCCACTCTCTCTGACTCATGCTGTTGCTCTGTCCATACTCCCCTTCCTCTGTCATTGTGCCATGCCTGACCTCAGCTGCTGCCGCCGTGACTCGCTCTCAGTCATTTGTGCCGTCTTTTTTTGTGGCCTAATACTATGTTGCCACCTACCGAATGTCATTGTGCCACTGCTGACCTCATGCTGCTGCTGTGACTTCCTGTCGTGCCTCCCCACTGTGTCATTTGTGCCACTGTCTGACCTCCTGGCTGCTGCCGTGGCTGCTGCCGTGCCCTCCACACTGTGGCTACTCTGTTTTTCGCCCCTCCGGAATTTGTCATTGGCCACTGTTGACCTCATGCTGCTGCCGGTGGCTGCTGCCGTCCCTCCACACTGTGTCAGTGTGCACTGTCTGAACCCCTTTATGCTGCTGCTGTTGCTCCTGCCGTGCCTCCACACTGTGTCATGTACCCACTTTTGGCCTACTCCCTTTTTTGCAAGCTCCAGAATTTGTCTTGTGCCACTGCCTGACCTCATGCTGCTGCACCGTGACCTCCACACTGTGTCATTTGTGCACTTGGGACGCCTGGTACGGTTTCTGCCACTTCCAGATTGTATTGTGCACTGTGTACCTCATGCTGCTGTGGCTACCGCCGTCACCTTCCACACTCTGTCACTTGCATGTTGCACCTGAGCGCTCAGTTTGTTTTTTTCCAGCTTTTGCGGCCATGACTTTCTCAGGCTACGTTCTGTTCAGTTTTTTGGTCAGTTTTGCCCTTGTAAGTGCCCAGGCATTTTTGTGAAGCGATTCTAAGAGCGGCGGCAGTATGTGGTGTCATACTAAAACACAACATGGTATGAAGACCAATACCAAGCTCTTGCTATTTAAGATACGGCACAACGTTCTACCGCACCCTGCAGGCTCTGGGCAGGCCCTGGAAATAAGCTGTTTTTTAACGCGTCGTGCCGAAGTCATTGGAACGTAGAATTTTGTCGGAAAATCGGCGAAGTGACCGAATCGATTTTATTGAGAAATTTTGCCCAATCCTCTAGTCATGCTGCTTTGAAATGCAGCGATAATACAGTCCTATTCTAAAAATAATGTGGTTTCTAACCGACATTGTTCTTCACAATTGTCCAAGTGGCTCAAGGGTCATGTTTGAATTTCTGGGGGCATGTTGCTGTGAAAAGCAGCTATACTAAAGTCCTATTCTAAAAATGTAGTTTCTAACAGAATTTGTTCTTCACAATGTAAAAGTGGCACAAGGGTGATGTGCTGTCAGGAAACAGGATGTTAGGTCACTTGTTAATGGACACATATTGCAAAATGACTTTGTTTTGCCAAGGATCTTTAATAGCTAGCGATCCCTGTAGTGAGACAACATGTAATACACTTAAAAAAAAAGAGAACAAAGATGTGTGGTGGATTCCATCTATTTAAAAAAATGTGGGTTATCTAGAATTTAAAAATCTCTAAAAAAAAACTGGCAATGCAAATAGCCTGTACATATTCCTCTGAGTTGTTCACGGGGATACAGAGCCAAGAACCGAAGTAGGTTACCAGGACAGGTATAGTCAATGTCCGGTTAACTACCAATGGTGGTCAAAGACTCCTTTTTCCACTTTTTAATTGTGGGTAATGCAGTTTGGGGATCTATGCTGTGGCCAGGGACAGATATAGTCATTTCAGGTTACTAAAATGTGGTTGAAAAGACTTCCTTTTTTCTGGCATTCTTAATCTGTGGGTCAGACAGGTTTAATGGTCATACTGTGGTCAGAACAGGTATAGTCAATGTCAGGTTCAACTAAAATGGTTGGTGTCAAAGACTCCTTTTTCCGGACTTTTTTAATCTGTGTGTCCGACAGGTTTATATAGTCATACGGCGGTCCAGGACAGGCATAGTCAATGTCCAGTTCAACTCAAAATGGTGGTTGAAAGACTCTTTTTCAGGCACTTTTTAATCTGTGAGTCATGCAGGTTTGAGTGTCATGCTGCGGTACAGGACATGTATTGTCACTATCCAGTCAACTAAGTTTGGTGGTTCAAGGACTTTTTTCCGGCACTTTTTAATCTGGGGGTCATGCAGGTTTGGGGCTCATGCTGCGGTCAGGAATGTATAGTCAATGTCCAGTTCAAGTAAAATGCTGTTCCAAATACTACTGCCTTCTGTCACTTTTAATTTGTGGATCATGCAGGTTTAAGGGTTAAAAGCTTGTTGTACAAGACAGGGATAGTGAATGGTCTGTGACTATTTTTCTGTGGCTTTAATAACCTAAGTGTGTTTGCCTGAGATGTAGCATGATCCATTGACTGTTGTGATGTTAATTCCAGCTTCTCCAGCACTGTTTGGGTGTAGAATGAAGGTGTTGTTCCTCTTCCATAGACTTTAATGGTCTCGCGATTATCTATTTATCGACTATCGGAAATCGTCTTGATCATTGACGATATAGGACTAGTGACCCGATGACGATAGTCACCGTGAATCGCTCATCACTACTGTTTCATCATTTTCCCCCACGTTCATCAGTTCCTGTCTGCCCGTTGTACCCGGAACCTGTCTGCTATGTTCCTGACCTCGAAATCTCGTTCGCTCTGCCTGGACCTGTTGCCTGACCTTTGACTACGACTTTCGTCTTGCGATTGATATCTCGCTGCGCCTCGGCTGCCACCGAAGCTAGTGTTTTTTTCAGCCTGGGGGTAGCGACCCTGGTAGGGGACTCCCGCCGAGAAAGTCCATCCTGCCTTGCGGAGTGGAAGGGGCTCTAGTGAAAACGGACCTACTTAGACTCAGCTCCCTGCGCCGGCGCTACCACCAGTTGCGGTTGGTCCAGAGGAGCCACTGCCCGTGTCGTTTAAGTTGAATTCCAAGTTTCGTGGCCGTTCTTTGATATGGTGAAGGAATCCACCACTTGAAATGGAGGACTGCAGTCACCACCAACTTGGAAGGAGCACAGTCAGCTTCTGCACTTATGGATGGCTAGACGCATACTGCTGTCTCTTGGCAATCGAATCTTCGGTGAAATGACTGCTGCGCCGTGTGAGTTCCGAGGAGCAGGAGAATGTGGACGGGTAGTGATGTAACTAGACCGGGAGTTGTCTTCGGCAGAGGTGGTGAAGCTTGCCTGCTGAAATGGGCGAACATTGGCCTGGGTGCTCGCTGTGGGGCTGGATGGACCCCACATCTGAAACACATATGGTGCACTGCATGATGTTGATGCAGGGCTGTGGTGACAAATTCGGTCCCTGGTCATCACGCTGTACTTCTGCCCACAGATTCTACATATAATTAAAGTTCAACCCTACTTGGTGTCTTGGCAAAAAACTGGCCACACTGCCGGAGTAGGTGATTTTTACCACCAAAGCTTGCCCTGCTGACTGTTACCGCCGCTGACCGGTGAGCCCTGTGCTGCTACTTTCTGGGCCCTGCAAAGTGGGTGGTCTAAAATCGTGGTGTTTGGCTCCCAACCTCGCACTGCTGCCAACCTGCTGCTTCGGCCAACTACCGTATCTTACGGGCTGCGCCACTGCCTGACAACAAGCTGCTGTTCTTCTCCTAATTGATAATGATGAACCCTTTGTACACTGTTCGGTCTGGGTCAAGCTGATCGTGGATTCACATGGCTTTTCAAAACCTACCCAGTATGTGATGAAACAACCAGGCTTTAATCTCCGGCCCAGACTTTACTCTCTATTGTCCCAAGATCCAGATTGTCTGTCGTCCAAGCTCCTTCTTCTCCGTCTCCTAAAACTTAATGTTGAGATAATGGAATGCTTCCGGGGGGAACACTGGGTAGTCGAGGGTTTTGGACAGTAGGCGGCACTTATCCCAGGGCGAAAGAGGGCACAAGGGGCAGGAGTAGACTGAATTTCCATTTGGGGGGCACTTATGCCTTGTTTAACTAGGGCAAAACCAGAATACCTTGTCCCAGCCTCACCTGCTTCTCCGGGCTCACCTGTTTGCGGAATCGCTACATCTTTTGATTAGTTGTTTGCTTGTCACCGCGTCTCTTAAAACGGAGTCGCTGTACAAAGCTTGAACGCTCGCAACATAACCCCCCATTGAATCTTCACACTTTTGCCCGCGTCTGCAAAGAAGCATGCGGATTTCTTCCCCACCTCTTTGCTGCCCACTGTCTCAAATTGTTGTCCTCACTGCATTAGTGGCGCAGAGGCCACAGCACAAAGTAGTTCTCTGGCTGAGGGAAGCTAACGGGACAGAGGTGGGGTTGAGGACAGGTGAGAGCCCCTACTGCTCCGGGCATGCAAATAGGGGTTGTGGGTGACAAACACGACTACTTGGCTGGGGTTGTCAGATGTTCATTGAGAGAACGTGTATGACCTGTGTGTGTGTCAACACAATGGCGTAGATGACACCGGATGCTGTGGCTTGCAGGGTGACTCCTGCTGTGACGTCCCTTTATGTGCTGCGATTGTGGTGTCTCCGGTAAACCTACTACTGTGTTTTTGACGCTTATGGTAGGATGAAGCCTCAGCTTTAGGTTTTTTTCAGCTGGTTTCTGCCTGACGTTTATCAGGTGCATTCTTGCTTCGATTTTTGGAGTTTTGCCCCCGTAGTTGCCAGGAATTGAGGTTGAAGCGGGATTCTAATGCGGCGGCAGTCATGTGTGTGTCATACTAAAAAAGCATTGTATGAAGAACAAACCACGCTCCCTCTACATATTTAAGCATGGACAACGTTCTACAGCACCCTACCGGCTCTGTGCAGCCTGGAAATACAGTGAGTCCCCGACTTACGTCGTTCCGAATTACGAACGGGGACTGGAGCGACGCAAGCCAGGGACCGCTGATAGCGTCCGGGCGCTGCGGTGGGCCCGGGAGTTGTCATTCACTTTGCCGCTGACTGCGATTTCCTGGGAGGCATGCAGCTGACTCTCCGGTCCCCGTCGGCATCCGGGCACTGTCATGGCCCCGGGCTCGGCGAGCGGTGTGATTGTTCGGATGTACGCGATCATCTCGGGCGCAGCAGCCGAAAAGACTCTATGCCGAGCAGATGAGCGAGCGCACCCTGCTCGCAATAGAACGCGGAAGGCCGCCAGCAGATTGCGACCTTCGCGTCTCCGGCACAGGCAGCGTGTGTGTAATCACGCTGCCCCTGCGTGGCTGATGACAACACGGCTTGCGCAGAAGACTGTGAGCGGAGCCGCCTAGGAAAACTGAGGATGGAGCCGCTGGTATGCCTCCAGAGCAGCGGTGAGAGCGAAGGTGAGTATTTGTATTTGTTATTTTTTTATAAGCTCTGGCCTATAGATACTATGGGGGATATAGATGCCTTGCTACCTATGGGGGGACTTACCTGCCTATTGCTCCCTATGGGGGGGCATATTACCTGCTATACCTACACTGATGGGGGACATACCTATGCCTATAGTATCTATGGGGAACATTACTGGCTATAGCTATCTATGGGGGACATACCTGCTATACCTACCTATGGGGGGACATACCTGCTATACCTACCTATGGGGGACATACCTGCTACACCTACCTATGGGGGACATACCTGCCTATAGCTAACTCTGGGGGACATACCTGCTATACCTACCTATGGGGGACATACCTGCCTATACCTACCTATGGGGGACATACCTGCCTATAGCTGCCTATGGGGGACATACCTGCCTATTGCTACCTATGGGGGACATACCTGCTATACCTACCTATGGGGGACATACCTGCCTATACCTACCTATGGGGGACATACCTGCCTATAGCTATCTATGGGGGACATACCTGCTATACCTACCTAAGTGGTACATACCTGCTTATACCTGCCTATGGGGGACATACCTGCCTATAGCTACCTATGGGAGACATAACTGCCTATAGCTGCTATGGGGGACATACCTGCCTATACCTATCTATGGGGGACATACCTGCCTATACCTATCTATGGGGGACATACCTGCCTATAGCTATCTATGGGGGACATACCTGCTATACCTACCTAAGGGGAACATACCTGCTTATACCTGCCTATGGGGTACATTCCTGCCTATAGCTACCTTTGGGGTACATACCTGCTTATAGCTGCTATGGGGGACATTCCTGCCTATAATTCTCTATTGGGGACATACCTGCCTATACCAGCTATGGGGGACATACATGCCTATACCTGCCTATGGGGGACATATACCTGCCTATGGGGGACATATAACTGTCTATACCTGCTATGGATGACATATACTTGCCTATACCTACCTATGAGGGGACATACACCTGCCTATACCTGCCTACACCTGCCTATGGGGGACATATACCTGCCTATGGGGGACATTACCTGCCTATACCTGCTATGGGGGACCTATACCTGCCTATACCTGCTATGAGGGACCTATACCTGCCTATGAGGGGACATATACCTGCCTATAGCTGCTATGGGGGACATATACCTGCTAGGGGACATATACCTGTCTATAATTACACACCATACACACCATACATGTACACCATACACCATACATGTTCTAACTATATTGGTTCCGACTTACATACAAATTCAACTTAAGAACAAACCTAAAGTCCCTAACCCATATGTAACCCGGGGACTGCCTGTAGCTGTTTTTTAACGTGATTCGTCCCGAAGTAATTCGGACCGAAACGAATTTTGTCGGAAAATTCGGCGAAGTCGGTGAACAGAATTTTTGAGAAATTCGCCCATCTCTAATTACTATCATTATTATTAGAAGTATTACTGCAAATTTTTCTGTTTTTCTTTCATAGTTTTTAAGAAAAGTTCATTTTCAAGATCTTCATGGAGGAAAGATTTCTTTCAGCCAGAATGGAGCAATGTCCTCATGGATGGATATAAGAAGTTATGAACTTTCACCTCACGGAAATTATATGATAACATTCATTGGGTCATTTACTGCAACTGCTCAGTCTGCACCACGGCTTAAAATGCTGGAAATTCCCAACTACTGGACATATAGAAAGGTGGTGTGTCCTTATGTTACTATCAGTTCTTACAGCTGAAGTCTTTATGTGTATAATACCTGAGAGGAGATGTGACAGTGTTCAATGGAAAAAGGCTGCAGAGTAAGA
>JAODAL010007932.1:0-121562 GCA_025379985.1 Phyllomedusa bahiana | reverse complement strand
GGCAAATGGTGGCTCACTCAACGACAAACCCCGAGATCTCGGGCGGGCTAGGCCCGTCCTTTCCCCTCTGCCCCGAGAGCCCCTTTTTTAAAATGTGGCCCCAGAGGGCAGCGTCTTTCCAAGAGAGCTGGAGGTGGGTTGGGGAACCCTAAAACCGCATTTTCCCCCAGGGGGGGGTCCCCGGGGGGCGTAGATTGAGTACCCGCCGTCTCCCCCAAAGGGTTCCCTTGGGGCAGGCCCCTTTAAAAAAAACGCTGCGGAATTCAGGGAGGAAGGCCTGAAAGGGTCTGCGGTCACAGGATCACCCCCGGGGTCCCAAAGAGGGGGTGGGCCCAGGCCAGGGCCTTCCCCTGCAGGCTCCCCAAAAACGTCCCCTTTGACCTCGGGGGAGGGAAACTGGGGCCATAAACTCCACTTTGCATGGAGCACTGCTTTAATAAAACCCCCCTCAAACAGAGCTTCGAGTCTCCGTAAACCCGGGGGCTAGAGGGAGGGGGGAGCTTCCCCCCAGGTCGGGGGGAGGGGGGTTCTCCCCAGGGGAAAGGCCTTTAAAAAACCCACCGGCAAAGGGGAGGCGGGTTTTGCCCCGGGTTTTGCTGGGCCCCGGGCCCGCCGGAAAGGTTTGGCGCATTCAAGGCGGACAGCCCTGGGTCCCATTTGGGCTGAGCTTTGTTGGGTTTCCCCTGCGACTGTGGGGGCGCCCCAATGGTCGCGGTTTCCCCACGGGGCTTGGCAGGGGCACCTTGGGGGGATCCTGGCTGGTTTCCAAAACTGTAACGGCTGAGTAGTGGATCCCCCTGGACCCCCGCAAGCGAGGGATAGCTTAAGCCCCCCGCCGGGGAAGGGAATTAAGTACCCCCCCTTTTTTTCACCAGACCCCCGCCGAAAAGCGGGATGGACTTGCTGCGCGTGGGGGTTTTCCCCAAAGGGTCGTCCCCCGACCCTTTTTTTTTTTTTTTTTTTTTTTTTTTTAAACCCCAAAAACAAAAAAAAAAAAAAACCCCCCCCCCCCCCCCCCCCCTTTTTTTGCCCCCCGGGGGCGGGGGGGGGGGGGGGTGGGGGGGGGGGCCGGGGGGGGGGAGGGGGGGGGGGGGGGGGTCCCGGGGGGGGGGGGGGGCCGGGGGGGGGGGGGGTCGGGGGGGTAAATAAAATCGTAGCCCGCAAAAAAACCGTATTCGTGGGGCGGGCCCAAGAAAGGGGTCGGGCAGGGGGCTTTTGGTTCTTTGGCCCGAGAAACGGGCAGGAAGGTCGGGGCCAGGCGGCAAGGTTCGGGTCGGGAAAAACGAAACCCCAAAGGGTTTTGGTAAAAACGAAAGGGGCCCGACAATATGATTCAAAAAATCCCCTTTTCCCTTATGGCTCGGGGCAACATAGATCCACGGGGAAAATAAAACTGCAGAGGGGACCCATAAATTTAGGGGAAAGGGCGCAGGCAGCCCAACCAATTTTTTTTGGGGACACTGTCCCTTTAAAAATTTACGAGAAACCCCGCGCTGGCCCCCGCCCCTAGGGAACGGGCACCCCGCACCCCTGGGACCGGCGGAGAGGGCCCGGGGGGGGGGCCCGGGAAACGGGGGCCCAGGGTAAGTTACCACCCGGGGGCCACCCCCCGGCTCGCCCCCGGGGCCCCAGCGGCAGAACCCCCCCCCCGGCGGGCCGCCCGGGGGGGGGCCCCGGGTTTGCGCCCCAGCGGCCCCCCGGGGAGAAGGGGGGGGCCCGCCCCCAAACAAAGGGGTTTTTCCCAAAGACAAAAGGTTTTTTAAACCCTCTCTCCTTAGAAAAGGGAAAATGTCAACAAATCCCCCCTAGTCATGAAGCTGCAGGGCTGAGAGGGAGGGGGTGAGTGAGGAGTGAGGAATCCAAAGGAGCGTCTCAAAACTTAAGTGAAATAATAAACAGTACAACAGTGGATTCTCAATACAGGAAGACACAGCCTCAGACTGCACTGTCTACCCGGTGCCTTAAAAGCTCATTCATTTTGCCTGTCATCAGATAAGAAGTGTTTCACGCAAGCGCAGCCTGTCAGCTCCTGGGTCATGTCTAGTGCAAGCTTTGAGGCAACTAAGGGGGATTGAGAAATGCTGTAGCTCTCAGAATCTTCACTTTTTTTAATGACATATATTTAGAAAAGTGATTAAATACCCATTTTGGAGGATCCCACGTCAACATTACATGGTGGCAAAACCCCTTTAAGACTGACTCAGTCCAATGGACTTTTATAGGATAGCTTTCTAGGCATGCTCTGTGAGCTGGGGAGAAGTCAGTGTGCAGAGAGGGGAAGAACTGTAACGTCTCTTATGGTGACTGGTGGATCCTGTGTTACCTCTACACATTGGTGTCACCTTTCAGTTTGACCCTGCTTATGCTGATAGTGAGCAGACTACTGAAAATCTTTCTCTACAGAACAGGAAGTGTCAGACTATTATTACTAGTGGCCAAAGTGAAAACTGCAAGACTTAAAGAGGTTTTATCGCTACAAAGATCATGTCTCAGATTGTGGGGACAGTCAAAATAAGCACTTTTGTAATTGGTTTGCATTACCTCAGTCACTTGGTTTAGCAGATATGAGCTTTTCTGTAACACTGTATTCTGTTTCTGCTGCTGCTGGTCGGGACATGCCCCCTGACCGGATCCTGCCTCCTAGACACGCCCCCTGCATGGTGATTGGCTGACATTTCATTCAGGCTGTTGGGATATGCCCCCAGACAGGAACCCAGACCCCCCTTCCGGATATGCCCCCTTCGCTGTTATTTGCTGCCTGATCCCTCTGTGTTTTCTCCCCTCTGAGATGTTAAATTAAATAGTGAAACCAAGTTCTGCTGTCTCTATACACATCTTCCAGCTCGAAGGTGAATGATCTGGGCAATTACTGTCTGTTTAAGTCACTGATCCCCTCATATAACAGAGTCTTATAGAGTCTCCTGCCTGTTAACAGGAAGAGAGAAGGGTAGGAGGGCAGTGTGCATTGCTCCATATAACACAGTAAGACAGACTGCTGTCTGGTAACAGAGGAGGAGAGGGGGCAGTGTACATTCCTCACAAGTGTTTCATCAGTTCAGGCTGTGTGTATAACTGCATATACCCCAGTCATACAGTCTCCTGTCTGGTAACAGAAGGGGAAGAGGGAGGGGGCAGTGTACACTCCTCACATGTCTCATCTGTGTGTATAACTGCATAAAGCACAGCAAGGAGCTTGTGGAGCCTGAAGGCTGCAGACATAAGAAGCATGCAAGAGGCTACAGAGCTGTTATATCCAGACAACCTTCTGCATCCCCTGCTTCATACAAAATGATGATGTCACAGTTCTTCAGTGAGGGGAGACACGCCTCCTGGGAGGAGAGACACACCTGCTGACAGGAGAGACCCGCCCCTGGATTTCAAATTCGATCTCAGAGAATTAGCTGAACAGTTCAAACGATAAAACTCCTTTAAGAATTATTAAAAGATATTGAATTTGATATGGAAAACGTAAAAAATAAATAAATTAATTCTTAAAAAAATGTGTTTAACAAAAAAAGTGAGTTAAACAATAAGTCATTTTTTAATGACACATTCCCTTTAAAATAATGTATAATGCAAAGAGAGTAGTGATATTTCTAAGGCTAGGTCTGCACAGCACTGGACAAAAAAACGACCTGAAAACCAAATCCTAAAAACATTCATAAAACTGAGTTTCTTGTCCACTGCCTGTAAAAAGCTGCTGAAAAACGTCAGTTTTTTGACGCGTTTTGCTTTTTGTTGCGTGTTTTTGTCGCTTTTTTGCATCTTTTTAGTGCATTTTTTGGTGCTTTTTTGCAGAGATGCACAGCAATAGATTTGCTATGTATTTCTGCAAATGCGCGCCAAGACACGCCATAAATCACGCGAAAAAAAAGGCCCGGCGCTTTATATAACTTCAATAGTAAATTCTCTGCCCTGCTGAGTTGTTTTTTTGCAACATGGTTCAAAAAACGACCAGCAAATAAAATGAGCTGAAAAAATACATCCTGTGAAGACATCAGGACGTTTTTACTATAGAAGTCTATGGGACCTCTTTACAGTCGTTTTTTCATCCTTTTTAGAAAAAAAAAAACGCTGAAAAAACTGACGTTTTTCTTTGCAGTGGAGACATAGCCTAAGAGTGACTTCCAAATCTTTTCATGAAGGATGAGTATTAGATTGCCCCGATCGTGCCCTTGTGCTGTTGAAGAACCGTTTAAATATATTGCATATGTTCAGAACTGACTAGATGCAGACTATGTTACATTGCAATGCTACATATGTGACAATGTTTACACTATACAAGTTATTATGCCTTTGCCAGGCGCACCGTATTTGGAAATATGCGAGAACTATTTATATTTCATTTGTTTTCACCCTCTGAGGAGGCATCTTCGGCAGCCAAGCTATTTCAGTTTTCTTTGTTTAGTTGAAATTTTTGGCAATCAACATTTTTTAAATACTTTTGGGTTGCATATAGCGTATTTTTATTCTTATGGTCATGATTTTATTTATAAGTTTTACTATATTCATAAAACTCCCCATAGCAACGTCTTAACAGTAAGCAGAGAAGTATCATTGATAACTTCAAGCTTTTCTTTTTTGGAATCTTCCCAGGTTTGATTAAGAAAAAAAAATCTGCTCTGAAATGCAAAGTGTGAACACCACCTACTCCGATCAACCGAATCATAGGTTAGTGGTTATCTCAATGAAAATCTATCAAATAGTATTGGTTGCTAGATATATTTATCTAACAGAAAGGGCCACCAACAAGGTTATTCATTGCTCATGAATTTATACTATAGTCCACATTTATTAACCACTTAGCATCCGACCCATTTTCATTTCTGTTTTTTTTTTTGCCCCCCGAGTTTCAAGAGTCGTAACTATTTTACTTTTCCATTAGGTCTGATTGCAATTTTTAATGGTACAATTTAAGGCACCATGTGATGCATTGGGGAGCCAAACAAAAATAATTCTTTGTGGTGTTGGATCTGGGGAATTAAAACACAATTGTGCAATTTCTAGGAGAGTATTTATAGAGTTTATTTAGAGTAAATAAATGACGTTATCTTTATTGTTATTGGGGGATATTACATTTCTATTGTTTTAGTTATGTTTTACTATTTTTAAAAAATGGAAAAAAATTTTTTCCATTTTGTGAAACTTTTTTTAATTTTTCTCTACTATTTCTGTGTGATGGCTCAAAAAATAAACACATTTCTGTTGTTGGGCAATTTTATTTTTTTGTTTACAGCGTTCATCGTGTCATATAAATATGACATGATATTGTGTTATCAGACTTGTACAGACACGGTGATACCAATTATGTTAATTTTTTGTTGTTTACTTTTTATATGTTAAATGGGAAAATGTTTTGTTCTAGTTTTTTAACATGTTTTGAATATTTTGTCCCCTGGGGGACTTGAATATATTTGTACTATCTACTGCAGTCCTTATAGATTGCAGTGTATAGAGATAACATTGATCCCCTATTTCTCCTGTAGTGAAAACATGGCGATTAAGACCTTTGTAGACTGCAGCCCCGTAGCCTACTCATTTAGATGCCGTGGATGCTGAGTGAGCCCGTGCAATACTCTTTTAGCGCTGTCCGAATGGCCCGGTATGTCCTGGTGTGTTAAAGGGTTGTAATATAAGGCAAAAAGTGATAGAACCACCATCTTTGAACACCTTTCTGCGTTGTTTATATAATGCAGAAGGATGAACTGGCGATCGAGTCATCTAGCGGTCAGATACAATAAGGGGTCTCAAATTAAAGTAAAAAAAAATCTAAATTAAAAAGTATATAAATTAATTAAAAAATCATTAAAAATCAATTAAAAAAATCAAACCCCTTTTGCCGTTTTACAAATAAAAAAATTTAAAAGTCAGAAATAATTGGTATCGTCACGTTCGTAAAATATAACATAATGTATCCAGTACGCTGAACACCGTAGAAGAAAAAAAAATTCCAGGCGCCAAAAATGTGGTTTTTAGTCCTTTCCCTTCCCCTTAAAATTGGAATAATGGTATTAGTCACAGAAAGCGGTGATGTATTTTTGTAAAAGTATTAAAACTTAAAAAAGTACATATTTGGTTCGTATTTACCTGCAGAATGCAGTGAACACATCATTTATATCAAAGAGTGAATGCGGTAAAAACCAAACCCCGCAAACATGGCAAAGGTATTTTTTTCACTTTTCACCACCATTTTTTTTTTCAGTTTTCCATATTATAGGGCACAGTCAATGGCATATTATTATGACTGGCTGTCAGGAATGGGTTAACATTGTATTGTCTGGCGTGTTGGATAAAGACTCGCATGTCACTACCTGTGGGAAATATTTACCTCTTATTGTTCTTTGCTTTGTTGACTGCTTTATGTTTCTGCACCTCAAAGAGGACCTATGACATCTCCTGACGTATGGGGGAATCCTGGTGTTCCTTTTTAATTCCTTAATATATAAGTGTGTAGTGTTTAACAGAGCAGAATCTAGACTTAAAGATGCTGGACTGGAGTCCTGCCATCTGGCATTGTGCCTGTTAATAGAAGTATTACTGTAGTTACTATAGAAAGGCGAAATTTCCCATATTAGGTACGACTGCTGAACTGATATGTGAGTGAGCTGTAATACATAGTCAGCCTTAACATTAAAACCACATGCCTTATACTGTGTAGGTCTCCTTGGTTGGCCCTGACACATTGAAGTGGGGTAGCCATGGATTGGGCTTGTTTATCCAGCATATTCCACAAATTCTCAGTTGGATTGAGATCTTGAGAATTTGGAGGCCAAATCACCACTTTGAACTTTGCCATGTTCTCTAAAGCAAATTCTGGTCGAGAGCATTATCCTGCTGAAATAAGCCATGGCCATTTGGGAATACTGTTGTTATGAACTGGGGTATCTGGTCTATAACAATGTTTAGAAAGTAATTTTCTCATAACTATAAAAACCCCGGTGTACTAGCTTCCTGGTGCCATCACTTTCCAAAAAAGGCTCTTTTTATATGGTGTTTTGGGAAATAGTCCAATAGACCCCTGACAAAGGCAAAAACAGTATACCTGTTTGACCTTCATTGAGCAGTATATTTTTTATTGTATGGAATAGCACAGCAGCCTGCACTAATCCATACAAATATATTCTGTAAAAAAATGTATACTGCATGGCATATATTGGAGGCAATGTGTGAGGGATGCCATTCAGTTGCATTAACCAAAACTACACATTGGTGAATCCCATCCATGTACTCCTGATAGACACTGATAGACACAGTGTGAGATGAGCCGCCTTTCCATATGGTGTAAAAGAACATAAGATTAGTCAGACAAGGTCTTTTTCCATTGTTCCATGATTCAGTTCTGATGATCCATTGTAGGTGTCTTCGTTGGACAGTGCTCAGCATAGACACATAGGGCGACATGTATGAATAGGACTGCACCAGTTTTCTGGCGTGCTTGAATGTGCCAAGTTTGCAGGAGCCAGAATTGTATGCTTATGCCAAAGTTTGGAGCGAAATTTATGAATGCACCAAACTTTGAAGCATAACTGTCGTAGAAATCCATTCCAATTTCAAAGTGGTATGGCTGAGACTACTTTTGGCATAGAATGGGACACATGCATAAAGTACACTGGTGCCTTCTACACTCCTATAAAGCAATTTAATACCGGCGTGTCGGTGCCAGGTTTCATGCATATCATCCTTTGACTAGTTTTAGACTAGGCAGCCCTGTACGCTGCAAGCAACACCTTTATGTCATAACCAATTGAATGTGTTTTCATAATTTGGACTTCAGTAGCTCTTCTGTAGGATCAGACCCCCCCACACATAATACCCATGGACATCCACGATCTTGTTGCCAGTTCACCCGTTGTTCTTTCTTGAGCTACTAACCCAGGAGGGTACAGCATTTTCTGGTCCCAGGGCCACATTGCAGATTGTGCCTCTCCAAGGTGGCTGCAGAAAATCTTAGAGGGGTATTCCCCATCTGAGACCTTTATGGCACTTTAGATGTTTGTACCCAAAATGGCTGAGAGGTTTTGGCTCCATTTTAGGAACTGTCAAAGATCAGAATGGCGGGTCCCCTGCTCGATTCTCTAGATAAAGGATATGAGGTGCTATTTTCATTGAAGTTTTTAGGGGTTACCAAAGTTTCTGTTTTATAACTAAAGAGAACATCACACATATATGGCCACCTCTCCATCATCTCCTCCTCTCTGGAGTCTCGAACCTATCAGAGATTTTTATGGTATATCTTGTGAATCTGCCATGATTGTATCAGAAATAAATACAATTTGGCCCTTGTGAGAGTTGGTCAGATCCTTACAATTGCCATTTTCACAAAAAACAGTACATTCCTCACATTTTTGTAAATATTGTATTATATCTTTTCATGGGGCAACACTGAAGATATGACACTTTGATACAATGTAAAGTAGTCAATGTACAGCTTGTATAACAGTGTCAAATTGGTGTGCCCTCAAAATAACTCAACACACAGCCATCAATGTCTAAACCGCTGGCAACAAAAGTGAGTACACACGTAAGTGAAAATGACAAATTGGGCACAATTTGTCCATTTTCCCTCCACAGTGTCATATGACTCGTTAGTGTTACAAGTTCTCATGTGTGAATGGAGAGCAGGTGTGTTAAAGGGTTTATAATGGAGTTTAATGATTTTCATAGAACACTATAAACAGCATTTATATGGAAAAGTAAAGATATCCCACTACCTTCATGCGTTGCTTTTCTTTTCTTTTGCGTCCTTATTCATCTATCATAAGATCTGTGAAACTTCCTGCTTGTGGGTGTGTCAGTAGTATTCCAGCATATCTTTCCTACAAGTCCCAGAATCCATTGCAGTTACAAACTAGGACTTCTCTGCACGCTCTACCTCATCCTCCTGATCAGCCCTGCCATGCACACCCTAACATCAACATTCTCAGACACGTAGACCTCATGCCCCCTGCATCTCTGCTTCAGTTCACTTTCTGGTTGCCTGCAGCAGGCTGTGTTTGGATACTCTGCACCAATCAGTTTGTAACATGGTAAAAAACATTATTTCCTCACCTATAATATATGTAATACATATACAAATATATATGATTTAGTTTATATACTTCTATGTATGTGCTGGACATCCATCACAGCAGGTACATAACTATCCCATCATTGTAATTCTGATTGTGAAACACATGTGGCATCACCCAGCTTTCCTGTACACTGGATAGCCTATCTTGCATCCAAGAAAGGTGGGTGATGCCACATTTCCCACAGCAATCAGTTTTTATCATGGGAAAGCTGTGTGCCTGCTGTAGGAGATGTGGCATCATTCCTGCACAAAGTGATGTCAGGGCAGTGTCTCATAATGCTTTACCTTAGCACCACTATTGTATAAAGAGCAGTAGGCAGACTTTCCTGATGCTCATTCTATAGGATAGAGAAAAATATAATTCCACGTCACTCTCCGATGTGGGAATCACAATCCAATTTATTAACACCTTGTAACATCCAGGGTATGTGGTTACATTGGACACGCACAAAATGACAGAAAGGCAATAGCCATTTCCCGTTCAGTTATGCTTCCTCTAAGCCCAATGGGAGATTATGTCATCCTGTCCTTATGTCCCCCTGCACCTTTCAATCATCATTGTTAAAAAACATAAGATACACATAACACTAAATACAACACTTTATAAAAAGGATGATAGATCATTACAATCATTTAATCCCAAAGTTCCTAACGCTTCTGTGCAGAGAATCCATTTAGATTCACATTGCAACAACCTTGTTTGCTTGTCAGTCCCGTTCAAAGGTGCAAAAATCTGTTGCAGACCTGCAAATTTAACCCCTGCTATTTCATTCCCATGAGCTTCACACGTGTGTGTTATAAATCTATGGACCCCTTTTCCTGTCTTCAGGGAATAGAAATGTTTTCTAATGCGCTTGTATAGAGGTCTAATTGCTTTTGCTAATAAATTGGATTGTGATTCATATATCGGTGAGTGACGTGGAATTATATTGTTATCAATACTATTGGATTTTTTTGATGGACTGTTCTGTTTTCACTGAGCACCACTGAAAAATATGTATTAAATATAAGTACAGCATGCACACAATATCTGCCTATTCTATGCATTAAAGGTGCAGAGTGTTCCTGGAGGACTTGTGTTTCTTTTTTTCCTGATCTAATGCACATTCAGCCAATCAAACAATGCAATTCTTCTGACCAGGTGAAAAGGTCTATTTAACAAATAAAAAAAAAACACATCTCTTCCTATCAGAAGAGGTAAAAACAGTACACGGTAATGTACGCACCTAGACTCTAGCAGCTTGCAGTGATGAGTCACTATGTACACATACACTGCAAGTGTGTGTGTGTCCACATGTATAACACTCTACCTTTCCAGCTCTGTACTGATTAGGGCATGTCCCCACGGCACAGAGAAAATACCGGTCGGATTATCCGACCAGTATTTGCTCTGTTTTGGGGCTGTGTACACGGCCGCAGGGGGTTGTCTTTTCTCCGCGGTTTGTGGAGAAAAGCCCTCCCCCATCGCACTTACCTGTTCATGTTCCGCCTGAAAACGGGCGGAAGAATGAAAATGTTCAAGATTTTACGGACTGCAGGTAGTCTAAAAAACTGTCTGTGTAAAAGTTTGTCAGCCGGTTTGCAGACGGCTTTCAAAACCGTCTTCAAAGTCAGCTGAAAAACCGGCCTTGGGGACATGCCCTTACATTCCTGTCAGCACCTCTGTTTACCTAGTGACTGATGAGTCACTGGATAGTGACTGATGAGTCACTAGAGGCAGCCAGATTTTTCTCTGCTCAGGTCACGCCCACTGCAGGGGAGTGTTTATGAGCTGAGCCTGGCTTCAAAGCACACCCACTGAGTGATGACAAAAAGTCCATTGAGGCCATGTGATCACAGGTAAATAATTTTTAATGAGTATCAATTACAAAGTTCTATATAATTAAGTTGTGAGCTCTATAAAAAAAATAAAAAGATAGTCCTGGAGAACCCCCTTTAAATTTGGTGTTATCGCTCTCACACTCTTCCATACTGGTCACTGCTAGTTCAACAAGGCACTTCATGGCAAAGCACTGTCTGAGGATCTGAAAAAAAGAATTGTTGCTCTACATAAAGATGGCCTAGGCTGTAAGAAGATAACCAACATCCTGAAACTGAGCTGCAGCAAGGTGGCCAAGACCATAAAGTGGTTTAGCAAGACAGTTTCCCCTCAGAACAGGTCTTACCATGGTTGACCAAAGAAGTTGAGTGCATGTGCTCAGCATCATATCCAGAGATTGTCTTTTCAAAATAGATGTATGAGTGCTGCCAGCATTGCTGCAGAGGTTAAAGGGCTGGGGGGCATATCCTGTCAGTACTCAGATCATATGCCGCACATTGCATCAAATTGGTCTGCATGACTGTTGTCCCAGAAGGAAGCCTCTTCTAAAGATGATGTACAAGAAATCCACCTGACAGTTTGCTGAAGACAAGCAGACGTCCTGTGGTCTGATGATACCAAGATAAATTTATTTGGTTCAGATGGTGTCAGGTGTGTGTGGCAGCAACTAGGTAAGGAATACAAAGACAAGTGTGTCTCGGTTGCAGTCAAGCATGGTGATGGGAGTGTTATGGTTTGGGGTTGTATGAGTACTGCCGGCTGTGGGGAGCTAGTTCATTGAGGGAACCATGAATGCCAACATGTACTGTGACATACTGAAGCAGAGCATGATCCCCTCCCTTCAGAAACTAGGACGCAGCGCAGTATTCTGATGATGACCCCAAACACAACTCCAAGACGACCACTGCCTTGCTAAAGAAAATGAGGGTAAAAGTACTGGACTGGCCAAGCATCTGTCGGGCATCCTCAAATGGAAGGTGGAGGAGAGCAAGATCTCTAACATCCACCAGCTCCGTGATGGCGTCATAGAAGTGTGGAAGAGGGTTCCAGTGGCAACCAGGGACGCTCTAGTGAACTCCATGCCCAAGAAAGTTAAGGCAGCCCACCTTCTGACATTATATCAAGATAATTAGTTTATTCTCCTCACCCCTTAACGTTATGGCTCAAGTAAAATGTTATTAATAATTGTATAATTTTTAAAATCTATTTTCAATACTTGAGGGCGGCCATTGACATCAGAGAGTCCCTGTGCATGAACATTATATGGGCGGCTTTGTTTATAACTTAATGTATAATCAAATGGTGATGTAGCCATAGACCACCTCTTTAATGACTCTTCAGAAAATCCATGTAATGTAATGCATGTCATACATGTTATCTATATTAACAAAAAATAGAGAGTATAAGTTTAATGGGATCTGTGGACACCCCTGTCTGTAGGGCCCTGTGCACCCACATAGGTTACACACATGATACGTATTTCTGATCCTGCGTTGATCTATGAGGACATAGCTTTGACAGATGAGTTGAGGGTAGTAATGTGGTCAATTCACTGTTGGAGACTATAAATTGCTGAGTATATTGCTGATTACTTGACTGGCAATCTGCCCAAGGTTCTTAATATTTTAAAGTAAATCTCCCAACCTAAATTAGCGGGGATCTTTTACCCGTTCCGGTTGCAGTGGTTGTTGGTGATGACTTGTTTGTTTTTTCATCACTGCCTTCAAAGAAAAAACATTTTTATTTTTCTATCAACATAACTGTATGGGGACTTGTTATTACAGGACATATGTTATAATGGTAACATTTAGTGCTTCAAATAATGTACGGGGAAACTAAAATGCGGAAAAAACGACAAAGAGCTCAGTAGGGGAAAAGGTGTTTTGAGTCCCTTTTTAACGGGCATGGTTTTTGGGCCCAGAAGGGCTGGTCGAGTTTTTTCAAAAACTGCTGATTCCGGGGATTTTCACGCAAAACCAAATCTCTAGGGTTTACAAGAAGGGCGAAAAAGAAAAAAAATCAGTGAGCGGCAGTCCTGTGGGCGGGAAATGCCTGTTGATGCCGAGGTAAAAGGGAAAAAGGGGCAAACTGGTTTCGAGTGATAGAAAGGAACGTGACTCAAATGGGCCACCCGTTTTACAACCAAGGTAGGCAGAGAGCACTTAACGACCAGTACGGCGATCTTGAGGCAGATGGGCTACGCAGCAGAAACCAAACCCCCGGGTGCCATTTTCAGTTTAAGAACAGGAAATGAGGTCCAATTTGCCCAAGTCATCAAATTTTGGGAAGTAGAAGATTGGGAAAAACGTTGCTGGTCTGATAGTCTCGTTTTTGCGGGGGAAATTTCGGATGGTAGGTTCAAATTTGCCGTCAACAAATGAAAAAGGACCCACCCCTGCCTTTGTATAAGGTTCGGCTGGTGGTGGGGGTTGTATGGTGGGGGGAAATTTTTTGGCATTTTTGGCCCCCCTTGGTCAATTGAGCATGTTGCAACCCCTTGTGGAATTTATGCCACGAAGAATTGAGGAGTTTTAAAGGCAAAAGGGGCCAACCTGTTATGATGGTGTACTAATAAATGGCCGGTGAGTGTATGTTATAAAGGTAACTTTGGCTTAAAATAATGTACGGGGAAACTAAAATGCGGGAAAAAAAAAACAGAATTGTGCTGTTAACGGACCTATAAGAGGGCTTGTTTTTTGGGTTGACATAAAACTTATTGATCACTTTTTATTGAAACTATGTGGGCAAGCGAAGCAATCACAAAGCAAATTTATGGACTTTTACAGACATAGTGATGTTTAATTTTATGTTTTTTATAATTTTTTCTATATGTAATAATAAGAAAAGAAACGTAGACTGTCTTTGATCTTAGGACATCAACTTCCACTGCCCAACATCAATATGTGGAGTCTAGATGCATTAGATTTAAGAGTTGTTAATCGCAGTTAGGAGTCAATAATAAAAAAATTACCAACTTAACCCTTACCTGCCACAGACTATTTTTTTTTTTTTGGGGGGGGGGGGGGTGCATTTGTTCTTTTCCCCACCATCTCCATGAAATGTCAATTCTAGTTTTTCAAATTCCCTTCGTTTTTTTTTTTTACTTCTATAGTTGTACTTGTAGTCCCCCTAAAGAATTTGGCAACTACGGGGCCTGATCACTGGTACACCCTTCTGTGTTATATAAATAATGTGTACCAGGATGGCGCTTCTACTATTTCCTGCTTAAAAGGGTTTTCTCACCATGCAGTTCCACAGAGCCACATGCAGCTTCAGACTCAAACTTCTTGTTCAGGCTATGGGTGGTTGTATAGCAGTGATTGGCATATCAGCTCTGCTATTCCTAGCTGATTCGATTAGTATGAAATGACTGTTGAAGGTTTGTAAATAGCCGTGTAAAAGGCTACAGAGCTCTAAGGCTTAAAATTGTGATTAACTTAGGTAAACAAAGCCTTTGGTCTAAAGATAAGACTCAGCAGAGAGTGATTCACCATGGGCAGACTGACTGATGGCAGCTTGGAACAATGTGTGGTAAGAGAGACAACAGAGAAGTGGTTGGTAGCAAACTATAAAGGTGGGCACAGTACAAATTGACATATTTGATTTTATGTTAATTCATCTAAAATACTACACAAGGAAAGCACATTTGATCTTTCTTTTCCCTTTTTTGCATAGGAGAAAATGGCTATTTATCAGCAAAAAAAGGAAGATGTTTTGAACTTTTAATACTTTTTTCAAATTTTTAAAACACTTGTATGTTTCTTTTTGTACTTAAAGGGAATGTGTCATCAAAGAATGACTTATTGTTTAACTCACATTTTTATGTTAAATACATTTTTTAGGAATTTTTGGTTATTTTTTTTTAATTTTCCATATCACTTTCAGTATTTTTTAATAATTCTTAAGTCCTGCAGTTTTCACTTTGGTCACTAGGCCTAATAATCGTCTGACACTTCCTGCTCTGTTTAGAGAGCTTTTCAGCAGTCTGCTCATTATCAGTAAAAGCAAGGTCAAGCTGAAAGTACAGATAAGACAGAATCCACCAGTCACAAGAGGAGATGTCACAGCTCCCCCCCTCCCCTCCCTTCACAGTGAAAACTCTCCTATACAAGTCTATGGGACAGAATCTGTCTTAAGAACCCTATGTGCATGAAGCTGCTGTAAAGTATCTCTCTGACTGCTGTTAAAGCAGTGCAAGCAAGAATGTCTTCCCCACAATCATATATAGATGGCCGAATAGAGAAATCTACAATCAGGAAATAAAAACGGCAAAGAGGAAAAGAATATGGATCAGGGGCTTGATTTAATAAGTAAAAAAAAAAATTGGCGACAGATTCCCTTTAATATTTTAGTCCCTCAAGGGTATTTGACCACTAGGGGACATGGCAGGGCATAGCATACAATGACCGCTCTCCATTTACCCTCTGTTTCCCTCCAGTTTAATGGCTTAAGGCGATGTTCACACGACTTATTTCAGAATGGATTTACTTCGGATTTCCGATCGTAAATACGTTCCGAAATCAGTTGTAAATCAGTGTGAGATAAGTGTCACAAAGTGTGGCACGTATTTCGCGACGGATTTACAATCCCCATTCATTATATGGGGTGAATCCGGGTGAAATACGGCTCAATAAGTGACAGGACCATTGTTTTTCCGGCCGTTTTGCGGCCGCAAATCCGCGGCGCAATACAGCACGGAAATACGTGTCGTCTGAACGACAACACGTATTTACCATTGAAAGCAATATTAAATAGCCTGTTACTTATTTGTAACTGATTTTGGAACGGATTTACCATCGTAAATACAGCGGCAAGTCTGTCCTGAAATAAGCCGTGTGAACGAGGCCTAAATGTTGTGGTAATGGTGACTAGGGAATCTTTAGGGGACATGTATGAAAGCTGTGTAGGTCTAAGACTTTCTTTGTTGCCAATAGCGACCAATCAGAGCGCCCCTTTCATTTCATATAGTGCTCTAAAACAATGAAATGTGAGCTCTGATTGGTTGCTATAGGCAACAAAGACAATTTCCATACATATGGCCCTAAATGCTTTAACCTCCAAAAACAGAGTTGGGCTAGGTACACACCATGTTTATGGTGTAGGTTTTGCATTTATGCCGGGAAAGCTCCCAACGTATATACTAAAGGTATCCATAGGATTAAATGACCCGACTAACACCCAAAGTTTGTCCTTTTGGCCTCCATTTGGCCATTAGATATTAGTCGACCGCAAAAAAGTATAGAATAGCACTTGAACCTACACTATTGTATACAATAAAGAAAAATACGTATAGACGTTTGTTACAGTGAGATCAGGGGCGTTGCTAGGGTCCTAAAACATCCGGGGCCCGGGCCATCTTTGTTACAGTTTGTTTAGTAGTGCTGGGTTCACACAGCATTTTTCATAGCACAGTGTGAACTGCGGCATGTATTTTTACATTTTTTATGTTCCTGTCACTAGTTTTACACATATTGCACATAGATCTGTCCATCACCTCAGCAGTCACTGTGTAATGAATATCAGCGCTGAAAAAAATAGCTTCTCAAAACCACTCATTTATGTACAATAGTGTAATACCTCTAAATAATACGGTCACCAGATACTACACCTGTGCGTGGAGCAGATATACCAGACGTATTACCGAAAAGAGAGGTTCTTGGATTTTTCCCTGGCAATCCAAAGATCTGATTAGACACTGTTCACCAGTTCGGCATGTTGACAAGTTGAAGCGCAGTTCTTATTGTACTAAAACAGGTTACTTTATTGTCGAGCAACGCGTTTCGTGTTTAAAAAACATTTCATCAGGTTACTGTTACTAAAACAATACCACAATACCAAGCCCATCAATTCCATTTCTACCACTGCCTAAGGACCAAATAATAATGACAGACCATGAGCACCACATAGTGACTACCAGTTGTACACAGGCTCTGCAGACATATGTGATTATAGTGTAGTTACAGCCAGTGAATCAACGGTGACTTCTTTTCTGAGCGGACTGGTCGTCTTCCCCTTTTTCTTTTCCTTTCAGCCCAGACCATGATGACTTCTTCCGGCCACGACTCGTCTCTGAAGAATTTACCCCACACACATCTTAGAATCCTCACTTTGCCAGCAGCTCTTCACCCATTCCCTATTTCTGTACAAACTCCCCATGGGCTGATAGGTGGAAGTTGGGGGTTATGGGATGATATGTGGGGGCTGTATTTTGCAGTTGGGGGGAGAGGGCATGAGCCACAGCTAAAAGACACAATTTCCTGGGGGAAAGGGAGATGAGGTTCAACTGCCTGGAGATTGTGCTGCGACTGTGGCCCGTACCCCTGGATTCATATTGTGCAGCCTAAACTCCATCCCCTGCACCCACAGAAGATCAGCCACAGCCATGACCTTTAGGGGGTGCAGAAAATAGAGTTTAGTACTGTCACCATTTTTGTAGTGTTGCTATTACTTAGGTATATAGGTCCCCATGGTCGGTAGGTAGTTATATATGTCCCCTCAGTAGATAGGTATAAAGGTCTCCATCTTAGATAGGTATCCAGGTAAATAGGTCCCCCTCTTAGCTAGGTAGGTATTTAAGTCCCCTCCATAGTTAGGTAGGTATATAAGTGGCCCTCCATAGTTAGACAGGTATATAAGTGGCCCTCCATAGTTAGGCAGGTATATAGGTCCCCTCATAGTTAGGCAGGTACATAGGTCCCCTCATAGTTAGGCAGGTACACAGGTCCCCTCTTATTTGGCAGAAACCTAGGTCTCCTCATAGTTAGGCAGTAACATAGATCCAATAATAGTTAGGCTGGTTCATATGTCCCATCATAGGTAGGCAGGTATATAGGTCCCCTCCATAGTAAGGCAGGTATATAAGTCCTCTCTATAGTTAGGCAGGTATATAGGTCCCCTCATAGTTAGGCAGGTACATAGGTCCCCTCATAGTGAGGCAGGTACATTGATCCCCTCACAATTATGCAGAAACATAGGTGTCCTCATAGTTAGGCAGGTACATAGATGCCCTCCATAGGTAGGCAGGTAGATTGGTCCCCTCATAATTAGGCAGGTTCATAGGTCCCCTACATATAGGCACTCCTTCATAGGTAGGTAAATTTATACATTGCCAATAAAAAAATAAATAAAAATAATACTTACCTTTCTCTTTCTCCTGCTGAGTGCCTCGCTCTTCTGCCCATCACTCTGCCTGGGCAGTGTGGCCTAGGACCTGTCGACATTCCTCCGGCAGCTCCTAGGCCGAACAGCCCAGACAGACTGATGACTGTGCGCCCTAGGAGAGGCAGTGGCGTGATGAAGTCATTTCATCGTGCCGCTGCCCAGTTTACTGTTGTGCAGCACAACAGCAGTTTTTATACTGAACAGGCGCCAGTGATCCTGTCCGGAGCAGGTTTGGGAGAGCAGCCATTTTATAAAACGGCCTAGCGACGCCCCTGAGTGAGAACCTATAGATGATGGGTGCCACTGTCAGAGGCAACTGTTTAATGAATATATGGCCTGGCATGTATTTTATATGGAAGCTAGAAAAGTGCTGTTAACCTAGCTTTATCTCTGATCTTTGTTACTGACATCTTAAAACTGACAGCAAGTTTCAACTGTAACTAACCAGTATGGCGTGGGCTCAACACCTCACCCCGCTTCATTGTCCCATCCCATTATTACATACAGTGGGTTGCAAATGTATTTCTACCCCTTGAACTGTTCCTCTTTTTTAAATGTTACAGCCACAAACTTAAATGTACTTTATTAACACAAAGTAGCAAGTATTTGGGAAGTGTAAAGAAAATTATATCTGCTTTTCTAAATTTTTACAAATTAAAAAACTGTAAAGTATGACTTTCATATGTATTCAGCCCCATGTACTTTGATACCCCTAAATAAAATCCAGTGTGACCAATTGCCTTTATAAATCACCTAATTAGTAAATAGAGCATATCTGTATGTAATTTATTCTCAGTATAACTATAGCTGTTTTTGAAGGCCTCAGAGGTTTGTTAGAGAACATTAGTGAAAAACAGCATCATGAAAACTAGCTAAGGGATAAAGTTGTGGCAAAGAGTATTGCAGGGTTAGTTTTAAAGAAAAAAAAATAGTCCAAGCTCTGAAAAATCTCACAGAGCATAATCTGCAATGGAAGGAGTATGGCACATCTACTAGTCTACCAAGATATGGGTGTCCACCTAAACTGACAACCCAGATAAGGGGAGCACTAATTAGAGATGAAGCCAAGAGGCCCAGGGTCACTCTGGAGAAACTGCAGAGATCCACAGCTCAGGTGGGAGAATCTGTCCACAGGACAACTATTAGTTGTGTACTCCTCAAATCGGGTCTCTATGGAAGAGGGGCAAGAAGTAAGCCATTTTTGAAAGCAAGCCATAAGAAGTCCCATTTGCAGTTTGTAAAAAGATATGTAGGGGATACAGCAAGCATGTGGAAGAAGAAGCTCTGCTTAGATGAGACCAAAATGTATCTTTTTGGCCTAAATGCCAAATCTTATGTGTGGAGAAAAGCCAACACTGCACATCACCCTGAACACACCAACCCCACTGTGAAGCATTGAGGTGGCAGCATCAGCTTGGGTGGAGGCTTTGCTTTGGCAGGGACTGGGAAGCTGGTCAGAGTTGTTTCACCTTCCAGCAGGACAGTAAACCTAAACAAAGCTACAATGGAAGAGTTTACATCAAAGCATATTAATGGGTTAAAATGGCCCAGTCACGATCCAGACCTAAATCCCATTAGGAATCTGTGGCAAGACTTGAAAATTGCTGTTCACAAACGTTCACCAACCAATATGATTGAACTTGAGCTATTTTACAAAGGAGAATGAGCAAAAATTTCAGCCTCTAGATGTGCAAATCTGGTAGAGACATCCCCCTACAGACTGCAGCTGTCATTGCAGCTAAAGGTGGTCTTACAGAGTATTGACTCAGGGGGGCTGAATACATATCCACTCCACAATTTTCAGTTTTTTAATTTGCAAAAATATGGCAAAGCACATATTTTCTTTAAACTTCACAAATACTTGCTACTTTGTATTGCTCTCACATAAAATATGAATAAAATATATTAAAGGCCTGGTTCACATTTGCACTTTCGGATCCTTCATTGCAGAGCTGAAAAACTGACCCTAGGGATTCATTCACTCCAGCCCCTCGCGGGGCACGGCGGACCCTATTAATTCCAATGGGCCAATCAGGTTTCAGTAGTTGAGACGAAAAAAAATTAGCGCAGTAGCCTGCTTCTGTGGTGATAATCTGATAACAGGGTGTCCTGCTGAGAAGACTACTAACTGTCAGCTTAAGAATCAAATAGCAAGTGTTCAATTCCCCTGCAGTGCCCCCACAGGAGAAAGTGTTGCACATCAGCCAGTACAGTGCACAGACACACTTGGTCCTCCAGAAAAAATAGACCCTATTTGTAGGACTCTCAAGACTTTGGCTCGGTGGGGTTTGAATTTAATGGCAGACAAGTACATACCCTGATACTCAGTATCGGACTGGAATCCTTAGGGCCCACTGGTGGAGTTGATTCTGGGGGCCCATTCTACAGCTACTGAACATGACTGCACATGTCTCTTATACCCAGTCTCTTGCTCTTTGCCTCTTTTTTTTTGCCTTTCTGCCTCTGCCAAGGATATATTTGAAGTTGAAAAATCAACTCTAGTTCTACCATGCTCAGGGGCCCATGGGGGGTTTACCCTGTTCCTCTGTTGGCCAGTCCCAAACTGATGATACTCTATTCAACATCTCTGACACTGATAGAACTACCGGTCACCCGTTTTGACATTCGGTGAGGGTTCTAGCTGTCGGACCCCCACCGATGTTGCATTAATTAATAGGTGACAAATGCTTCTGGCAGTAATATTTTTTTTAAATTATGATTCTTTGGCAGAGTACTGTAAAACAGCTTCTGTAAAAGACAATCCCTTTTGTAACCACTGCATCCACAATGCAAGTTATTTGCGTCAATCAAGCTATGATGACCTATAGGATTTTTTTCCTCCAATTTTTACAACAATAGCAACTTAGTTTTGTAAAAAAAAAAAAAAAAAAATGTATTCTACTGTTCTGGCCCTGAATTATGAAATAGCCATTAAGATGCTCTGGTAGCTGTTGCATGGCCGAGTGATCTCAGAGAGCGCTGATAAGCGTGTTAAGTCGCTGCTTAGCATATAGCGTCTGCAAAGAACAAAGTTATTACACAGTGCAGCTGAGCGAGGGCTGATACAAACTGAAATCTTCATTAATAAGTTATAGATAGACTTGGTGTGGTAAGAGAAATGGATTAACCCTTGTGGTGTAGCTAAGAGAGTCCATGATCTGAAGGGTGTGCGCCTAGCGCGGTAAGACTGTATAAGCCTCATCCATTTATATCCATCACAGAAACAGTAGTGAGAAATCTGGGGAATATTCTATGGACAATTGGTCCTTGATGGCAGGTGACAGTGACATAATGGGGAGAGAGTTGGGCCAGTCCCTTCTTCCGCCAGTGATAGGGAGAACTGAGCTGGGAAGATTCCTCCCACTGCTGGGCGACACTGTCCCTTTCCCTGTGTTTGGATCTCTTATTGAAGCTGACATGGGTTGTCATGTAAAACAAGATACGCTCTGGCAGAATTGTGTCACTGTGTGAAACAGAGCATTACTTAACCCTTCTCTAGTCAAGTTTCTTTAACCCTTCCATCAAAATGGCTTGCCAGAATGCCTGTGCCTGTTAAAATGACACTGGGCAGCACTATGCTAAACTCACACTGGTAAAGAGAGATCCCAAGCCAGCACCCAGATCATGCTTCCAGCACAGTGTCTGCAGGCTACCAATTAACCCATTTTGTGCCGCAATCCATCAACGTCACTTGCCCTTCCATTAACCATCGCACTGCCGTGCGTAGCTTAACACCTACAAAGACACAAGACTACAAGATATCAGCTTTAAAACACTGACCCTATTTCTTTGACGATGATGGATGAATAATTTAACCAGCCCGGACTCTCATAGGTTTTACAGCTCACACAGGAATAGTTGTATGAAACAGAAACGCACTTTCTTGATCTCATACCGAATAGTTATGGATTGGAAGATTGCCATAGAGAGTTTATACTTTAATTCTTTAAAACGGTCGTTTGCAGTCATTAAAGTGCAGAACTATTTGTCATTATGGCCTAGGCTTGACAGTCTCCATGTATGTGTCCAGGTGCAGTAGTTATTGGGTTATAAAGAGATCTACGGTTTGTTGGCAAGGTATTGGATATCATGTTAAAGGGGTTCTCTGCTTTAATTCCTACTTGTTAGAAGTGTCCTTTGACAACAGAAAGATCCTCAGAAATCAGCTGGAATTTGTAGGAAAATCTGATAGAAAGGGCAACATGTATGAATGGGGCTGCGGCCAAACTCTGGCATCTTTTCAGCCCGAGATCTAGAGCAGCCAGGTTCGCTCTATTTTTAAAGAGCCACACTCCAGTACCAGAAAAAAACTTTGAGATTCTTAATTCACATGTTTTGATCAAAAAATGTTTAAGCCACCTCTGGCTTACAACAGGATCTCAAGGCGGGTGGTCCTACTCTATTTTTACCTCTCATTTGAGTCCAATTCAGACTTGCAACATATAGTTCTGCACAAAAAAAACATTTCTGAAAAACACAATGTGAACCTGGGTGCCACTTGCATGGTTGTGGCACTCAGGTTCACATTGTGTTTTTCAGAAATGTTTTTTTGTGCAGAACTATACGTTGCATTTGGCATATATTGCTTTTAATTTATATAGGGAGGAATGGATGCCTCCATTTTGGTTTCTTGCACCCCGCTCACCTCCACAGTTTGTTAGACCAGTGCAGTATGCTTTTAAGGTTGGTGCTTTTCTTCTTTTTCTCTCTGTATTATGGAGGTCTGTTTACCCAAATGAGAAGTCTGAATTGGACTCAAATGAGAGGTAAAAATAGAGTAGGACCACCCGCCTTGAGATCCCGTTGTAAGCCGGGGGTGGCTTAAATATTTTTTGATCAACACTCCAGTACCAGGCGCATTACAGAGCACCTACGGCACTGTGTAATACACCTGATATTGGTGGGCATACGGGAGGCGGGGCGCATTGCAACCCTACACATTTATGAACAGGAGAACGACAAAATAGGCGCATTACTGCTGGAAAAGGTAAACCACTTTAAAAGGGGTTTACCTGAGCCAGAGTTGTTGTCTTTCCGCCTGATTTATGACCCACAGTAGACCGGGTTAATAAATTCAGGCACATTCTACGCTATTATAATGCGCATAAAAAGTGGTGTCTAAGCGCCAAAAATCATACATGTCGCCCTAAGTGTTCAGTTTCCCTGAAGCACCACCACAGGGTAAATTAGGCACCACACAGAGCCCACCTAACTATATGGACTGTCTGCGTAATGCAGGACAGGACAGGTCCTCCAGAGTGAGGGACGCTCTTTGTCATCACTCTCCAATCTCTATCAGTCTCCAATCTGCCCTCATTATGATAGTAGAATATTCTAATTCTAATAAGTTTGTCTGCTGCATACTTGACATACAGATATGTTTTTCAGATATCCCAGCTTAAGGGAAGGTGCGCTCATAGTAATGACATGGGTTATAATAGGTCAAGCAGTTCTTATGGGAGGTTCTGAAGAATACAGCTATGCCAGTTGTAATTTTGGCGATGCAGCCTCGAGTTCTGGCATATTGAGGGTTAATTGTTTGGCTACATAGGGGTTAAGTGCAATGCTTTATAGATTTGAGTGTTGTAGTTACAGGGTGTTTGCGTGTCTGTCCTGTGTACACCTGTCTCGTATCGCTGTTTGCCCCAAGATCTCCTGTTTACCCATAGACTTGGAGGGGGAGGACAGGGAGTGGAGCAGTCACAAGAGCACTTCCTAACCCCTTCCCTTCCAGGAGCCACCTTAACTTACATGAAGAGGAGGAGTTGTTTCGGGAAGGTACTCAGTTACCGGTGAAGTGAGTGAAGCTTATGTACAGGAACAGATGGCCTTGACAGAAATGAATAATCACTGCAGTTGCCACCTCATCTCTATAAAGTATTATTATGAAAGCAGCTTCACTATGACTGCACAGTAAATATTCTGCCTACTTGATTTCTCGAACAGATAGAGTCCTGCAATGGAGACAATACAGATGCAAGAGAGACGGCTAGCTGCCGTCCTATTTAAACCATACAAATATGGGTCAAGCTTTATGGGCCTCAGCCCAGGATCTAAGGAAATGATATTGTGTGCTCAGATTCTACTGGGACTTTTCTCCTAACTAGGCAAACGGTAGCCAGGCACTGGCTTATTATTCGCGGTCTGAGAAAGCAAAGTAGTAAACCATGCTGTGCCATTCATCGCTTCCAGCAGGGAGGTTTTCCTCTTTCAATGGCTTCTGATGGAGTAAGACCACAATATTGCGTCTCACTTGCACTAGTAATTAATGGTCTGTTTTTTTTTTTTTCACTTTTTCGAGGATGTCCTTTCTCCTGCTTTATAAATTGTCTTCCTTTTCATACAAACCTGTACTGCATGGCTCTATTACCCATCTAAAAAGATCTAGGTAACATTTCTCCACTGCAACTTATTTATTATATTCATTGATAGAGTACTGTCATGCCACAGAGATTGTCATTAGTCAAATAGGTCGCTGTCCCCACTGGGACTCACAGTCTAAATTTCAGATTAATTTATTAGGATGTTTTTGGAGAGTGAGGAAACCTATCCAAGCATGTGGAGAACATGCAAATGCTTTACAAACGTTATCTTTGGTGGGATTTGAATTGAGGACCCAAACACTGCAAGGGAATAGTGCTAATCACTGAGACACCATTCAGTTAGGGTCTATGAAAAGTGGATTAGTTCAGATAGGTAAATTGAATCTGATACCACTTGAATGAGCTGCAGTATCAGTCCAAAGACAAGTGTGGTGCTGGTTTGGCACATCCTGTTTTCTACTTTTAGACAACCCCCTTAACTGTCAGTCATTGTAGCAGTAATCAATGGAATAAGTTGAATTTATCATACTTTTACTTTACATATAGTTAAACCTCCACTAATCAGGCACTGAAGGGGTTCTGCCGCTTCACAATATCCCTTGTCAGGACAGCTCGTGGGACACAGGTCAGCCACAGAGAAAGGGCAGATGACCGCGCATGCGTAGTTCTCGTTCATTTCTATGGGAGTTCTGAATATGATGGAGCGAGTGTGTTTGACTACATTCGGAAATCCCCTTAGGGTATGTTCACGCGCCGCATTACATCGTGTGTTTTGGGAGCTCGCGCCAAAAAGCGCGTATTCCCGCGACGCATATTCGCCGCAAATAATTGACATGTCATTTCTCCTCGCGTACAATACAATCGTATTGTACGAGCGGGGAGAGGAGGCGTAATGCATAGTTCTCTATGAGAGCTATGGATTACCATAATTATGGGGCGCATTTCCCCGCATATTAAGCGCAGTATGCCGTGAAATGCGCCCCAAAATAAGCCATGTGAACATACCCTTAGACTTGAGCGGTGGAGAGCTGCAGAATCATGGCTATCACCCCCTTCTCTGAGGCCGGCTTGTAGCCTTCTCTGTGGCCTCACATTGGAATTTTGCAAAGTTGGAGAACCCCTATAATATTGCATCCTTTGGGTATGCTACAAATATGCGGGGAAACCACCTGGGAAAGGAACAATTACACATCAATGTTTTATGACATGTATCCTCACTTTATAGCTTTTATGCTCTTCGATGCCAAGCCCTCTCAGCCGATATATCTAGTCTGTATGATGTTTACATATGTTTGAATTTTTTTTATGTTGTCATGTTTTCATGTACTAGTTATAGATGTTTTATTGAAATGTTTTACTATCAAATAAATCTCTGTTCACTTCTGCTTCACTGCTGCTGTCAGAAATTACATCATATTTGACAGGAAAAAATAGCAGTGTATGCAGCAATATTTCTCCTGCCAAAACCATAGACATCTTGGCAGAACTCAGCGATTCCCAGTACAAGTCAATGGGGTCTGCAGCGTGCTGGTGGTATCGGTCATGTGATGGATCCAGCACTGTGTTTTTACCATTATAAACAGAAGCCAGATGTGACACAAAGAGGATGATATATAAAAACAACAGTCATAATATAATGAAACTCAATAAGAGCAGAGACCAGGAAAGTAGTGCAGGATTGAAGGAGGATTATTAGGTCAAATTAAAAGTAGTTAAAGCAAAGTCATTAAAAGAAGTTATGCAATGAGTTACCGGGCAGGATGGATGGAACAACACATGAGCAGAGGAGTAGAATACAGGTGAGGCTGGAGGAGGCGCTGCACAAGACGCGCCGGTGTTTTGGTAACATATGGCTTTTTCTTAAATGTGTTTTTTAGAGTCATCTCTGTCTCTCTCTTTTTCACTTCCTATTTCTTTTAATCATTTTACTTGAGAAACCTAAACCTGTCCAACCACTTCTCGCTCCCTTTCTTTACTACACAAGGGTGGGGAGGGGTCCCTCCTTCAGTAACACAACTTCTTCCTCCAGCAATCAACAACAGAGTTTTTAAATCCGGCTTTGTTTAGTTACAGATTAGAGACACACGTAACAAGAGAGGCGGGCAAGGGACAAGTAATGAAAGGATAATAGAGAAATTTAGCAGTAGCAATCGAGAAGACATGAGATACAAATGAAAGCACGAAACCGAGACAGGCAGTTGTCGCTGCAGCTTTCTATACTTTGCCTGTAACTATGCTATCTTATCTACTGGTTAGCAGCTTAAAGGGGTTGTGCCACAAAGACATTGGATGCCTGGTTTATCCAGCTTCAGCTCTGTGTGCTCAAAAGGGGGCGTGTTTGATTTGTTTGAATTGCATATCATGTGACCCAGCAAGCTTGACATCACCATGCATTTTCCCACAGTGTACTCACTCTAGTCAATCAAAGGTCTGTTTATGTAAAGAGCTGTGAGTAGCTACAATGTAGGTGAGCGGTTAGCATTTCTGCCTTCCAGCATAGGGGTGGTAGATTCAAATCCTTGCAGGAACCAAATCTGTGGATTTTTTTTTGTCTCATTGCACATACCTGATTGAGGTTTCTCTTTTCTTCCTATTTTTTTGCACTGTTGACTGATTCCTAATGAGTGCAGAGGACAACAGTATAATGACAGCACCTGGGGATTCAACACTCACTCAGCAGTGAGTGAGTCTATATGATTACTAGGCAGGGAAAAGACTGACAGGATTCGCCTGAGAAGAAAGGTGATATCTGAGCACGTGCGGCCAGGACTGAGGAGCTCTCATGACTGTTCATATCCCCTGGAGACGAGCTGTTCACTGTGGATCACTAAAGGAGCAGCAAAAACAAAATGGTACAGAATTTTTAATAATAAGGAAGGGTGAAAATGTTTATTATTTCATTTGCTAGCTTCCCACTTCAATTTTACTTTGTGGCAAAACCCCTTTAATTCTTCTAACCACTACTGTACTGTTACAAAAAATGTTAAGTGTTTTTTATTGGAAATCATTGCCCTTCTGCCACTGATTCCCATATTTCTTGTACTTGCAGGTTACAGTGGATAAAGGGTTAACACATTTTGGCTATAGGGGACCGTACCTCTGCTTCCTTCAAAAATTTCATGTTAGCCCTGCATCAGAATGCTGGGCAAGAATCGATGACCAACTGGCTTCCAATCATGAACAATTCCACTATTGACCCGCTGACCCCTAATGCTACAGAGCATCCTTACCGTGACCCTTTTGGAGGCCACGCCGTGTGGGAGGTGGTACTTATCGTCCTTACGACAGGAATCCTTTCTTTTATCACCGTAGTTGGAAATATCCTTGTTCTCTTGGCCTTCAAAGTCAACAGTGACCTAAAGACTGTCAACAACTACTTCCTACTTAGTTTAGCCTGTGCTGATGTCGTCATTGGTGCAGTGTCTATGAACTTGTACACAACCTACATCATAATGGGTCGTTGGGCACTTGGCAGTATTTCCTGTGACTTGTGGCTGGCGCTAGATTATGTCACCAGTAACGCTTCTGTGATGAACCTGCTGATTATAAGCTTTGACCGCTATTTTTCAATTACTCGGCCACTGACCTACAGGGCTAAGAGAACACCAAAAAGAGCCGCTATTATGATCGGGTTGGCATGGATTATATCTTTTATATTATGGGCGCCTGCCATTTTGTGCTGGCAGTATATCGTGGGTGAAAGAACAGTAGAACCTGACGAATGCTACATCCAGTTCTTGTCACAACCTATTATCACATTTGGCACTGCCATTGCTGCCTTTTACCTGCCAGTAACGATCATGATTATACTGTACTGGAGGATTTACAGGGAAACGGAGAACAGAAGCAGAGAATTAGCCGGCTTACAAGGCTCGGAGACAGAAAACATTGTTCGTCCCTTGGGAAGCGTCAGAAGTGGTAGCAGTAGTGGGATGACAGAATCAGAAAGATTGTCCAGATCACAAATCGCAGTGCCAAGGGTCAAAAGAGCATGCTGTTTTCCGGGGAAACTTGCTGTAAGTCCGTCGCTTAAAAGCTATCCTCAACACCGAAGTAATGGGAGCTGGTATACCCTGGAAGATGCTGCCTCTGCAGACTCACTCTCTTCTTCTTCCGAAGGTGAGGAACATCCATATGAGATGAAGAGCATCTGCTCAGCTGTCATACGACTACCAATGGTCAGCACTGTTGTCGCTACACCCACAGCCTCTCATGGGTCCAATGACACCCTTGGGCGAGGGGATTTAGATAATGAAGCCAATGGAGGAAAGCGGGAGGTAACTAGGAAATCATCCCGGTCCCAACCCACAGCTTTGCCATCAACAGTTATTAAAGCTAAAGTGGAAAAAACTCGTCATGGAAAGAGGAAAAGCAATTCACTCATCAAGGAAAAGAAAGCTGCAAGGACACTAAGCGCTATACTGCTGGCTTTCATTTTGACATGGACTCCTTATAATATCATGGTGCTAGTCTCCACATTCTGTAAGGACTGTATTCCAACAACATTGTGGGAGCTGGGTTACTGGTTATGCTATGTGAACAGTACTGTCAATCCCATGTGTTATGCACTCTGCAACCGATCGTTCAGACGCACTTTTAAAATGCTCCTACTTTGTCGATGGGACAAGCGGAAATGGAGAACACACAGACACACACCAGCTTTCTTCAGGACCCCATCACAGTGAATGGGTGGGTGCCAAGATTAAGTAAAAGCTGTGTACGTAATTGTTTATTTTGACACAATAATCTTATGTATGATGCAAATAATCCATATATTTTGCAGATTTTCAAAGAATACTAGGCTTCCAAACAATACTACAGTACTGGGAGCTTTTTTCTTCCTCCAAGATAATTCACGTTGCTTTCAGATCTAAATGCAGATGGAAGAATTGAAATGGAGTAGAGAGCTATCAGTATTAGGCCCAATTTTTATCACAGTGATGGTATCAGGATGATGGAGTAGAGAGCTATCATTGTCAGGCCCCATTCACATGACAGTTTTGGCCTTCATTGGTGGCATTGGGATAATAGAGTAGAGAGCTATCTCGATTAGGCCCCATTCACATTACGGTTTTGGTGGTATCGGGATAATGGAGATGAGAGCTATTAGTATTAGGCCCCGTTCACATAATGGCTTTGGCCTCTGTTGGTGATAACGGGATAATGGAGATGAGAGGTATAAGTATTAGGCCCAATTCACACTACAGTTTTGGCCTTTGTTAGTGATATCGGGATAATGGAGATGAGAGCTATTAGTATTAGGCCCCATTCACAAAATGGCTTTGGCCTCCGTTGGTGGTAACAGGATAATGGAGTAGAGAGCTATCAGTATTAGGCTTCATTCACATGACAGCTTTGGCTTCATTGGTGGCATCGAACCTATGTTTGTCCTATAAAGCCCTATGGTTCCTCTTTGGCCCCACTGTGGTATATGTCAGCATAACAATTTCAAGGTATCCCCTGGGATACCACTGATGAAGGCAAAAGCTGGACAAAGCAGGGGCTCTGTGTGAGCAGTTTAAGTCAATAAGAGCAGAAAAAGAAATTGTTAGAAAAGGGGGTGTCATTTTAGTAACTCCTCCTGGACATCCCAGTACCATGCAACCATAAAGACCTATAGAGTGGAAGCTTGCATTTAAGGGACTAAAGTGAAAGAATTAATGATTCTGGTATATTAAATCACCTTAGTAGCTCCATTTTATTAAAAATTAAAATTTGCTTGGAGTTACACTTTACAAAGGATTGGGTAAAAATCCAGCTGGCAGCATTTATCTGTAGCTGTCGCTGTTCATTCCCTCTAAATTGAGAACTCAGAAGTGGTGACTGCCCCTTGACAGGCTATGGCCTGTGAAGGGGGTGGTCACTACTGATCAGTCTTTAATTGGGGAGGGGGTGCACCTGAGCACTCTTCCTCTCAACAGCTAAGCAGTAGTGAAGGCCAAGTTGATAGTTTAAAGCCTAAATAACATATCAGGCATTGTAATTAGAATCAGAGGTGCGGAAGAAAGAGGTTGATTCAGTGGAGCATTGGCTATAAATGGATACTACCACTTGGATTTGTCAGAGGACATGACAGGTCCTATTTGAGCGCAACATTAAAGTGACTTTAGCTTTCTCATTATATCAACCTCTGACAAGTAAATCAGTCATTGAAGCAATATTGCATGAGGGGAAAATGAAGCTGGGTCTGTCCTCAATATATACTTGTTTGAATGGTCATCTCTCTATTAAAATCAGTTGTAGAACTCATCAATCCTGGACACTGGTGAAGTGACAACTCTAGGAACCCCATCAATACTACCCTTCCAATGTGTAAGGTTAAGCATAGCTTGAATATAATCAAACAGATTTTCTTTGTCTACCTAGCAATGTAGGGGCCCATGCATATGCTGAAGCATCATGTAAAGACTACAACAGTAAATTGAGTCAATATGGCTCCATATTATGAAGCCATAGAACATGTGTTGCTCCCATGAGGTTTTACTTCTGATTGCCAGTTTTTCTTCTGATTTATACATAAGAGTGGAGGTACACGGTGGCATGGTTTTAAGGATATCTAAAAACTTGGATCCTATGGCAGAGCGTTGTATGGAGCAGCTCTTTGAAGGGACACAACCATCAACGTTTTGATTTTCACACATTGACAAGCATTATGCGACTATTATAAGGATTGTTTTTTTTATATAATTTTTTTAAGTTCCCCTATGTACATGACTTCCTGGCTTGTCTCTGACTCCCTCTCTGCTAGTTCTGATGGCAGCAGCAGTAGTGAGAGCATTGCTTGATGGTCTTTCCTTCTGCTTTACACAGAGAAGTATACATTTTATCAAAAACCTCCCCAGTGGAGAAAAAGATTACCATATTTTCCTTTCATGCATTGATTCTGGTAGGTATAATCTTTTGGATCCCTGTGAAGAGAACAATAGAACAGTCTGGCTACTATTTGTAATGATACTGTGTAGAGATAAGCAGCAGTTAAAGTAAAGTGAGATTAGTTGCCCTGCCATCCCAAAGTTTTCTCTCACACCTAGAGAAGTACAATATTTTATATGTCATTTTTAATTGCAGAGGACTACTAGAATAAAAAAAAATTGCCAAAAATTCAAAAAAAAGCTTTCCAAGAATATTGGTTTTAGCAAAAATATTCCTTTCTGATGGTTAAATGATTTTAACGATGGAGTTAGAGCTTACACTGGCACATGAATGTTGTATTGTACTGTTTTCCTAATAACTTATTTCTTCTCCTCAGGACACAGATTATCCTGTCAGACACAAGTTCTGCAAAAAAGGACCTAAGACGACATGGAGTCCCTGCATGTGTGGCTAAGTGGGACTACAAAGAACACGCTATCCCTGTGATGAATCCAGGGACAGAGAAGGAAGAAGTAATGGAGTAATCCCTTCAACTGGGACTCTTTAACTGATCCATTGAACTTTTCCTTGATAAAGTCTGGCTGTCTTGGGCTTTAACACGTCTTGTACATGTTATTCTGAACTAAGGGAAGGAGGGGGATTAAGGGAAGGCCAGTCTAAACGTTCCAGGGATAATATTCCATGTTCATACTCACGGGATATCCTTGTTGTGCCAAACCAAACAAAAAGACAGGCCAAAGAACATGGTAAGGTTTTCTATTGTTTACAAGCAGAGTTTAAAGGGGAAGGGCTGTGTATTTATTCTGATTTCAAATAAAAAATGGATACTACAAGAAGTTGCCTGTTATGGCATCCGCCATTTCTTCAGCCTACAATTGTTCACTGTGATATGGAACTCCCGTCGTTGTAACCTGAAGCTATGGATCCCTTGGATATAGTGGAATCATCCTCTAATACTTTCTCAGCTTTTTGCTTCTGTATTTGTCACACACTACTTTCCAGATGGTCAAAATGTGGCCGGATTTTACTATAAGTATTACGTCCACAAGACCCCAGCATTGCAAAAAGAACCTTATGGTAATCTGGTTGACTTGAAACACACAATATTATTTGGCTGAATTATGGTTTGAATTAGGGCTCTCCAGGGGTGTTGGTAAGATCCTAAAACATCTGGGACACAGGCCCTTGGTGTCACATTTTGCTCAGTAGGGCTGGCTTCCCACAGCATTTTTCACGGTACATGAACTGTGGCATGTATTTTTATGGATAAAAAATGATGTTCCTGTCACTAATTTTCTGTGTTTTCCACACAGATACTGAATATTACCTTAGCAGTACACTGTACAAATTTGCTTCTTTAAAAACGTTCATCAGTGTATGACAGTGTAATACATTTAAATAAAAGTCATACAGTTACCAAATAAAACACATGGAGCAAATATACCATATGTATTACCATCATACTGTTAATAAAAAAAACCTTCAATACCAAGACCATTAATCCCAATTATATTACTACCTAAGAACCAAATAATACTGTCTGAACATGACCACACGCGACCACCACATGTGATTACCAATTGTACACAGACCCTCTGCTGATTACAGTGCACTTATAGCTAATGAATCACAAGTGACATCCTCTATGATGGAAGTTGTTTTTTTCGCCCTTTTTTTTTTCTTTTCGGCCTTGACTGCCATGATGACTTCTTCCAGTCATGGCTCCTCCCTGCAGAATTTGCCACATGAACCTCTAAGAATACTCACTTTTCCACCAACTCCCTACACCTTCCCCACCTCTGTACAACTTATGTGGTGATTGGTTGAGGCTGTATTTTGAAATGGCTACATAAGACAATTGACAGGGAAAGGCAGGAGAGAGGGTACCCCCAGGATCACCAAGATCATACTGCATGGCCTGAAGTCCATCCCCTGCACCTCCCAGAAGATCAGACGCAGGAATAATCTCCAGGGGGTGCAGGGTATGGATTTTAGTACTGTCATGTTTTTTGAAGTGTTTCTATTTTTCTACAGGTTTCTCCTTTGGACTAAGTTGAATTTGTTGGACTAAGTTAGACTAGCGTTGAATCCATTTCTTTAATAAAATAGTCAATGAGGGAAGTTGTCCGAGAGTGTGAATTTAAATAATGTGGATTTTTGTTGTGGGTTTTTTAGTTTTATCATTTCATTCCAGTGTTAGTAACGGGGTTGATTGTTAATGACAGACTCCTCTCCATTACTATCACTAGGGTTTGGTATCAGTCTGCAGTGTTTATTGTCACCCCAAGGTTCACACTAACTCCCTCTTATTTTATCCTAGCACCCAATACACTGAAGTGGACTATCTAATTTGATGCTCTGCTTCTGGCACGGTTGCAGGCTGGTATTTTCCCATCCTAATGATATCAGCCTGCACCTGCCAGTTATACTTTGGCTGGTTATAAAAAATGTGGGACACCCATGTCATATTTCCTTTAATAGCATAAAAAATAAATATTATTAATATATAAATAATAATAATTAATAAGGTAAAATCAGCAGCTGCAGCCTAATACTATCAGGATGGGAAGGTCCATGGATATTGGTCCCTTCGCATCATAAAATTACCAGTTCGCAGGCTTCCCAGAAGCTGATCATCAAATTAGATGGTCATCTTCTGACAGTAACTCTGCTCTTCCCAGTACCCCTGGTGCATTAGGTAGTGGGATAATAGTCAGAGTTGGTTAGTGTCGGCCTTGGGGTGACAAAAAAAACACCACTGGCTCACATCAAAACACAGTGATAGTAATAGAGTCCTCTGTTACTGGCACTGAAAGGCAATGGTAAAAAAAAACACAACAAAAAAAACTTTATTTAAATAAACATTCTCCAACAAGATGCCTTTTTTGACCATTTTATTAAAGACATGGATTCAACGCTGGTCCAACATAGTCCAACGATGTAGTCCAAAAGAAAGGTAAATAGATCCCCTAGTTGGTAGGTATATAGAAACCTCATTAGTAGGTATATAGCCCTCCCCAATAGGTAGGTCTATAGGTCTCCTTAGTAGGTAGGTATAAAGGCTCCCAGTAGGGAGGTGGGTATATAGGTGCTCTCAGTAGGTAGGTATATAGATAAACCCCCTAGTAGGTAGGCAGATACATAGTTTCCCTCAGTAGGTAGGTAGGGAGGTATACATGTCGACTCAATAGGTAAGCAGGTATGTAGGCCCCCTCGGTAGATAGGTAGGTATATTGGTCCCCACCAATAGGTAGATATATAGGTCTTCACAGTAGGTAGGCATTTATATAAGATATATACATGCCCTCAAAAGGTAGGTAACTATATAGAGTATCTCACAAAAGTGAGCACGTTCCTCTATCTGTATAAAACATGTGAATGGCCACTTACGTAATCATTGCACATGCAGGGATTAATATAATATCTAATTAATATGATATCTGATTATTATTATTATTATCTGAAATATAAGGTGTACATTATTGTAAATAGATTGGGCCCACTGGAGGATCCTCTGGTACCCTGTCCAACCTTCTCTTCCATATACAGCACTAACTGGAAGCCTGTAATGGGTTAACAGTAATCAGTCTAATAACTTCCAGTTGAAAAGCTACAGAAACATTATAAACAGAATATTTTTTGTGGGAAATCATTCCATTTATAGAAAAATGTCTATACATTGCTCAAAGCATCAGTTTAATTGCAATAAATATAGGATTTTTATAGAACAAGGAAAAAACCTAAGCATCTGTTGTAAATTTTTATGACCATCTGGAACGTAGAATGGTAATACACCATTAAAATATGCATATAAAAACACAACGCTCCAGTTTAGTACCATAGTGAAAATGATGGTGTACACTTCCTCTTCTGCAGTCAAATAGAAATTATTGCTCATATTCTATTATCGGGGTAATAACAGTTTCTCATTCATTTCCTAAACCTTCGTTCTGTTATGCTTATTAAGACGCAAACGTCTCCAGAAAACTATTTCTATGTCATTGGGGCTATTGGGCTGTGTTCACACACATCACATCATTTCCACACATGAATGCTGAATGGGGATGTTTCTGCTGCATGAACATGGCATTTTGTAAACACCATGGGGCACATTCCCCACGGCAGTTGCGCCCAAAAAAATAATGTCCATGCATTACACCATATTTATAATGTGTTTTAGACCGTTTCTAGACACTTCTGTGTCTTGTCCATCAAAAGGGGAGTGACCGCATTAAACGGAGCATGACTTGATGTAAAAGGGGTGTGACCTAGCGTACAATGCTGTGCGCCAAAAGTTATGGCGCAGTTAGTGGTATAAGGTAAGCTAATTTAAAATGGTGTAAAATTAGACCAGACAGTTCTAATCTGCACCAGATTTATCAACACTATGATGCATAGTGACGCATTTTAAGAGACTGTCTAGTCTAACTGTGTACTGTCTAAGGGTATGTTCACACAGCTTAATTGCGGGGCGTACAGTAGCGCTGGTCTTCGGGAGTCGCGAAAGCACCGTGAATAAATGACATGTCAATTACCTCCCCGGGCGTACAATACGCTACTATTGTACGCCCGGGGCAAGGAGGCGTAATCCATAGTTCTCTATGAGAACTGTGGATTACCGTAATGATTGGGGCGCATTTCGCTCGTAGAGCGCAGTATGCTCACAAAACGTGGCGAAATGTGCCCCCAAAATAAGCCGTGTGAACATACCCTAACAGTTAGGCATTATTGGTAAATCTGCCATTGTGTATGAAACAGATGCAGGGATTTCTAAAACAAATCTGTCAATGGTGAATATGCCGAGATAAACCAGAACTAAAGGCACAAATATACTAGTGAATGAAAAAGTTATTAGAAAGCATTGTCAGATTGTTTCCCCAGGTCAAGTTCTGAAACTTTTGCAGTAATTCCTGAATGTTTCTTAGCTGCTTGTAGAGTATTTCACTAGTGAGGGCTGCTCAGAGTTGAACTGAAGAGAGAACTTGTAAGGGTATGTTCACACGGCATGTTGACTCCGTGTTGGATTCTGTTTTCAGATGTGTGTTTGGATCAGTGTACCGGACCCAAAACAGACCCAAACACGCATCTAACAATGTGCAGTGTGATTTACATTGCTTTCAGTGTAAAACACGCATTGGCGTTCAGACTGTTTTACTGAAACGTGTTTTACATATATCTTTCTGAAGCGTCTTTCGGATCCGTTCAAAGAATTTATATATATTCCAAATGTCAGCAGCTCACTATAAACTAAGAAAACATCAAAGGCATATAGGAATTTTTTTTTAAATGCATTACTGCTAAGGATATATGAAAATTTGGGGTTATTAGTTCACAATTTTGATCAAAAGTGCTTAAGCTACCCTCCCGATTTCATCAAAGGGACCCCAGTACAGGTGAGTCCTAACACTAAAACGTTACCTCTCTTGGAGCCTGTTCAGACTTCAACAATTCAGGGAGTGAAAAGGACAAGCTAATGAACACACTGCACTGATTTAAAACCTGTGGAGATGGGCGGAGTGCAAAAAGCCAAAGAGGCAGCCACTCCTCATACAGACAAAAAATACATAATTTGGCTCTGCACATCAAAAAACATTTTTTGAAAAAAAATAAGTATAGGTGCACACTGGCGCGGCAATAACATACATATATTTCAAATGCCAGCAGCACACTATCAACTAAGAAAACATCAAAGGCATATAGGAATTTTTTTTTAAATGCATTACTGCTAAGGATATATGAAAATTTGGGGTTCTTAGTTCACAATTTTGATCAAAAGTGTTTAAGTTATTGCCTCGCCAGTGTGCACCTATGCTTATTTTTTTCAAAAAAATATTTGTATTTGGATGTGCAGAGCCAAATTATGTATTCAAAGAATTGATATGTCAATTCTTGGTCCGTTTTACGCAGCAGGCACTCTATTTAAAACTATAGGGTGTGTTTCTGCTGCAGCAAAAACGCATCCAAACACGCACCTGTGTATTGGATGCGATTTGGATGCGATTTACGCAGCACTTTTGAATGCGTTTTTCAGATCTAAAACAGATCCAAAAATTGATCCAACACACTGTGTGAACATACCCTAACTATAATCATTATTTTTTTGGGGGGGGAGCTGCGTCTACTGTTTAATCATTACAAATACAACATTTAAAAAAGGTTTTCTCATTTGGCTGTTTTCACAGAACTTGCTCTTTCCCTTTATCTTCAGTCTATGGGTCAGTCCACACGGCAAGGTTTTTGGTCAGATTTTCAGACGGTTTTTGGATTTGAAAACAGACTGTCAATCATCCACATAAAATTTAATAGAAAATCCGTTCAGTAGTCTACATTGCACGGTTTTTCTACTGGGTGGATTTTCACACTGCCAGCTTTCCGAAAAACTTTGAACTGTTTTCAGGCACAAGATGTGCTATTCAATGGTTGAGGGAGACGGCGAATCCGCAAACCACGGACAGAACCATCCCCCAAAACCATTCAAAAGACGACAAAATATCGGCTAGATTCTAAAGACAGAATCCGCCGGTATTTTGTCACTGCCGTGTGGACGCCCTCTACCACTTCCTGTGAACTATTCTACAGCACTTCAGCTCTGCTGGCTTCCATTTCGTGCTGTGCCTGTTAGAGACACATTGGTGATGGAGGGATTTTTTTTATTAAATGGCACTAGCAGAAAGTCTGGCTATAAATGAGAGCTTGTAGAGCTGTATTTGTCTTCAATGGAAACTGCCAGAGAGGTGATCAGCAACTTAGGAAAACTTCTATAAACAAGCAAGAGAGAAAAACTGCTCCATCTCTGAAAAGAAAATAAATCAGGACAGCAATGTAATTGGTAATGATCCTTATTTACCTTTGCCTACATGTTTAAAACTAATCACTATGATATACACTCACCGGCCACTTTATTAGGTACTCCTGTCCAACTGCTCGTTAACACTTAATTTCTAATCAGCCAATCACATGGCGGCAACTCAGTGCATTTCGGCATGTAGACATGGTCAATACAATCTCCTGCAGTTCATTCCGAGCATCAGTATGGGAAAGAAAGGTGATTTGAGTGCCTTTGAACGTGGCATGGTTGTTGGTGCCAGAAGGGCTGGTCTGAGTATTTCAGAAACTGCTGATCTCCTGGGATTTTCACGCACAACCATCTCTAGGGTTTACAGAGAATGGTCCGAAAAAGAAAAAACATCCAGTGAGCGGCAGTCCTGTGGGCGGAAATGCCTTGTTGATGCCAGAGGTTAAAGGAGAATGGGCAGACTGGTTCGAGCTGATAGAAAGGCAACAGTGACTCAAATAGCCACCCGTTACAACCAAGGTAGGCAGAAGAGCATCTCTGAACGCACAGTACGGCGAACTTTGAGGCAGATGGGCTACAGCAGCAGAAGACCACACCGGGTGCCACTCCTTTCAGCTAAGAACAGGAAACTGAGGCTCCAATTTGCCCAACTCATCGAAATTGGACAGTAGAAGATTGGAAAAAACGTTGGTGTGGGATGAGTCTCGATTTCTGCTGCGACATTCGGATGGTAGGGTCAGAATTTGGCGTCAACAACATGAAAGCATGGATCCATCCTGCCTTGTATCAACGGTTCAGGCTGGTGGTGGTGGTGTCATGGTGTGGGGAATATTTTCTTGGCACTCTTTGGGCCCTTGGTACCAATTGAGCATCATTGCAACACCTTGTGGAATCTATGCCACGAAAAATTTAGGCAGTTCTGAAGGCAAAAGGGGGTCCAACCCGTTACTAGCATGGTTTTACCTAATAAATGGCCGGTGAAGTGTATATATATATATATATATATATATATATATATATATATATATATATATATATATATATATATATATACTCTCTACTCTTCCCTAACTTTCCTTTCTACAGGCCTTTAAAATTAAGGATGGTTACAACCAAAGTTACCCATCTGAAATGATGGATGGAACTCTCATATGACAGACAACAAGCGTAGGTAATGGTTCAAACACCTTAAGGTCATGTTCACACATAGCAGTCATTTCCAAATGTGGTTGTTACAGCTCATGTCCATACATAGCAGGGACAGTCACAGAAATTTCATGTCACTTTTCTATCAGTCTTCTTGGTACCAGAATAGATTTAGATTATTCTCTTATTATGACATTCAGCATTTTTTTACAGGAATGATAGCAGCAATGACACAGTGACGCCTGTCAGTCATAGAGTTACAGGGCGAGAGTGACAGCTCTATCACAATAGTAATAAGGCACAATGACAGCTACTATTCCCATGCAGCTCATCTGAGGTCAGATTGCATTTATTATACCTGTTTGTTCTGGCAGTGGATTTAGAAGTGTTTCTTATACTTTTTTTATTTATCTACTTTTCTATCCAATATTCCCTGCTCGTATCTTTCTATCTATCTAGTCAGTATATCTCATATAAGTGCCCCATATCTATCTTATATCCCTCCTATCTATCTAATATCTCTCCATTTCTCTCATCCAGCTACCTTTATCTATCCTGTATGGCTCTTTTCTCGTATCCACCTATCTTATATTTATTGGTCTATATTTTAATTTATCTTCTTTATTTCTATCTCCCTATACACTTTGACACTGTCCAATCTGCCACTGTCAGATTGTGTTGGCTAATATTTACTTGTTCATTAATCCAAGTTCCAGGAGGAATAACAGAGGACTGGTACAATACCGAGTTCTTGAAGTAGGTGCCTCAGCATCATCAATAGGACTGAAATCTTTAACCTCTTAAATGGGTTGACAAGTTCATTTTTTTAATGAAATTAATCTCATATAGGAAAGACAATCTTTATTCACTTTATTGAATTTATATGTATTTACTTTCTGTTTTCTTACATTACTTACATTTTTAATCTATGACTACAAGTGATGATGTTCCATTTGGAATATCACCCCTTACTACTTCATACATTATAGAAACACCAGCCTCCTGACATAATTATCTGCTGGCCATACGGGCTAGTAAGGAGGCTGGCATTTCTATAGTGTAGATGACCATTGCCCTACCTTGAACACAGTGTCACATTACTTTATATAGTCTGATGTTTCATTCGGGAAGGCGGTGGGCGGCTACATGATAGAAGTGCCAATGGCCTGTTGACTAGCATGCATGCCGGTGCTTCGGTAGTGTAGCTGCCTGCAGTTGTCCCTGACAAAATGTATTGGACTAGCCCACAGGCGAGCAAAGAAAACCCCTGGAGAGTCCCTAGGCATGGTGGGTCACTGAAAATAGCAGGCTTGGGGCTACTGTTCAGGGTAATAAGGCAGAGAAAAAGAGGCATAAAGCAAGATGCAGAGTACAGTACATGCAGTCATGTACAGTAGATGTAGGGTGGGCCCCAAGAATCATCTCCACTAGGGCACCCCAAGAATCCACTCTACTGGTGGGCTCTAAGAATCAACTCCACTGGTGGGTCCTAAGAATCAACTCCCCTGGAAGCCCCAAGAATCAACTCCACTGGTGGGCCCCAGTCTCCCCATTCCATTCCATTCCTGCTGTGGGGTAAACCTTGATTTTGTTGTAAGAATCAACTCCCATGGAAGACCCGAGAACCAGCTCTATTGGTGGGCGCTAGTCTCCCCATTCCAACACTGCTCTCAGCTACACGGCCCCAAAATTGTCTTGGGACATATCTAGGTCAGGCACTTTTGATTCAGACAGAGAAGTAGCCACTTCTCCAGCTAGAATCTGCATATGAAAATTATCCAGGTCATCACTTATGACTGTTAATGCCTCAACATCTGTGTCATTTACCAAAGGCAATGAGTCATTCCCATGAATTTCCTCACTTCTTTTTAAAGATCCTCCTTTATTCAACAACTGCTGTCTTAGGGGACAATCACGCCACAATATCACACTGTGGATTATCTTTTTTTAGCACGCCAACATCATACATGATGGTTCCATAAAGTCTCTGCTGTGGGGTAAACCTTGGTTTTGCTGTAGATGCAAACACTATCAATACAATTGGCTGGAGTATGATTTCTAGCTATTAGGCTGGCATGCACCAGGGTTACCAAGCTTCCTAAATTAAACAGGACAGTCATTCATAATAATGTTGCAGACCTAAGGCTTAGTCTTTAGTTTAAGGGATGGAAAACACACAGGTTCTGAAAACAGCAGCGAGCATCACAATCCATGAACTCAGAGGTAAAAGACAATGGGTATACACTTGTCCTCATTCATGACATCTCCAGCACAGGATTTGCCACAAGAGTTTTCTGTAGCCCTTTCTCACCTGCTTGGACTCTTCCACACTCCTCTAAGATATGAAACTTTTCCCCAGAAGATGACACAGATCTGGTTGCCAGAAACCTTTCCACGAGGTTGATGAGTCAATCTGCATTCTTAAAATTCTGCCCTTGAAAACAGTGTCGTCTGAAGCTTTTTCAACAAGTATTTCACATGCTTATTGTATGTGGATTTGGGGTTGTTTTTTAGTCACAGTTTACAGTCAGAAAGGAGTCCCATTCATTTGTATGTGGTTTTGGGTGTAGATCCGCATTAAAAACCACATACAAGTATTCTGGGCGTGTTTTACACAAGGTTTTTAGCCATCCCCATTGAAATTAATAGCAAATTTCCATGCGTTTTCCACGTGGAATATGACCAAAGAATTAATAGGTTTTTTATGGTGAAAAACCTACCGCCAAAAATACGTGTTATATGAACTACAACATGTGTTTTCTATTTAGGTCAATGGGATTAGTTTACTTTAGGTTTTAGATAAGTACTTCAAGTCGTAAACTACGTGGATTCCGACTTGAAATACTGGTTGTGTGGACCGAGCCTTAAGATTTCAATGTCTAACCCAGCATTGCAAATTAGCAGCTAGAGCCCAGATGTAGTATTCAACTACCATCTTCTTTACAATCTGAGCAGGCATAACAGTGTCAGGTTCCAAACATTTTCTTGTTAGGTGAATGAGATCAAGTGGCAAAAACTAAATGACTATTGAAAACTTCCGTAAAACAAATACTAATTTATTTAGAAAACATTTAAAAGTCTGATGGAATGCAGTGAGACATGGCGCTTGAAAAAATCATCTAATGACTACTAAAAATAGCATGTACCAATTAGTATTGCATGATTTATGTTAAAGGGATCGTCTAACTATGCTATTTCACAGACTCATAGGTAGCTTCAGACTTACACTTCCTGTTCCGGATGTGGGTGGTCCTCCAACAGTGATTAGCAAATCACCTCTGCTGTTCCTAGCTGGTCCTGTTACAGTGATATGACTGTTGGAGATTTGTAAACTGTAGTGCACAAGGCTCTAAAGGGTAAAGCTTGTAAGTAACTAATGAAAACAAGCTCTTATCTTTCAAGATAAAGAACAAATCAGGAAGTGAGTCATCATTCCGACCACTGCTGCATACTGTTAGAGCAGAGAGAAAGAGAGGTTGCCGGTAACTAGAGAAGCTTGTGTGCAAAAGCAGGAGATAAGATCTTTTCCTAACTCTGAAGAGAAGCAAATCAGAACAGCAACTTATTTGATAAGTCTTTATTGACCTTTGCCTACATGTTTAAAGCTAATCAATAAATCGAGAATACCCTTTTAATTATTTAGTACCTACAAACTTTTAAATGCTGAAATGAATATATAGAAATGTATATTTTGCATGTATCAAAAAATGTAAATCAAATAATTCTTATAGTTCATACCTCTAGGGAGGCATGCATTGCGTTTTAACCCCTTAAGCCTAACACCTGAAAAGTAGTTAATGACCAGAACATTTTTTAAGTTTTTGCCTCCTCGCGTTTCAACAGTTGTTACTTTTTTATTTTTTCAATGACGCAGTTGGATGAGGCCTTGTTTTATTTGAGACCAGTTGTACTTTATGGGGGAATAGTTTAAGTTCACTTCTACATAATTTCAGTATTTTTTTTTTTATTTAAAAAAAAAATAATTTTGTTTTTACATTTTTTTTTTTTTTTACACCATTCCCATTTCACACTTAATAACTTGTTAGATTTATTCCACAGGTTATTACGGTCGTGTGGATACCTAATATGTGTAGTTTTTTTTGTGTGTGCAATTTATGCACAATTATTTTTTACTAAATATTTATTTTTATTTTATTTATTTACTTTTTTATTCTTTTTTCTTACACTTTTTCTGTTTTTATTTGACTTTTTTTTTTACTCCCATGAAGGAAGAACTGTTTTACATTTTTTTTTCATTTTTTTTATACTTAGTAATGTATTAGCATATTCATATATGCTAATACATTCTAATCTGTGTCACTTTGACACAGGCAGTGATCTGGACAGCACACAGTGTGTCCAGGTCACTGGCTTGTTACACAGACAGCTCTGGGGCCACTCTAGGTCCCCAGGACTGACTGTGCAGCCATTCCCCGAGCTCTGTCGGGTGACTGGATGTTCCGATCACCCGACAGAGCAGGGGAAACCCTTTGATTGCGCTGCGGTAATGCACCACCGCAATCAAAGGGTTAAAGCACCGGGTTGCGGAGGTTTCTTCCGCACTCTGGTGCTCGCAGGACATGCTCTGGGATCGGGGCTGTGTAGTACAGCCCCGATCCCAGCGCAAATGCGGCGCAGGGCCGCCGATAGGGCAGTACAACCGGTACTGCTCTACCGAGCCCGGGCGGTCTGAGAAGCCAGGGGGGCCCGCCGCCGCCAGCAGCAGGCTCCGCCCCCTTGCCTCACAGAAGGTATCTTAATTGTATGCACGTCCGTGCGACGCGCATACAATTAAGATGAATGTTGGGGCAGGGAGAGCTGTGCGCTCCCGGCCCCTGCCGTACATCACTCTGCAGGCGGCGCGGCAGAAGTGACGTCACCACGCCGCCTGCCGAGCTTCCTGACCTAGGCCCCAAGCCTAAAGCAGCAGACTTGGGGCCGGGAGGAGACTGAGACCCCGGGGGAACGCGGCAAGGTGAGTAATCAGCTACGGGGGGGCGGGCCCTAATACTAAAGAGGGCCTTAACACTGAAGAGGGCCCTTAACTCTGAAGGGGGCCCTTAACTCTGGAGGGGGCCCTTAACTCTGGAGGGGGCCCTAACACTGGAGGAGGAGGAGGGGGGCCCTAACACTGGAGGAGGAGGAGGGGGGGCCCTAACACTGGAGGAGGAGGAGGGGGGCCCTAACACTGGAGGAGGAGGCCCCTAACACTGGAGGAGGAGGCCCCAACACTGGAGGAGGAGGGGGGCCCTAACACTGGAGGAGGAGGAGGGGGCCCTAACACTGGAGGAGGAGGAGGAGGTGGGGCCCTAACACTGGAGGAGGAGGAGGTGGGGCCCTAACACTGGAGGAGGAGGAGGGGGGGCCCTAACACTGGAGGAGGAGGAGGGTGGGCCCTAACACTGGAGGAGGAGGCCCCTAACACTGGAGGAGGAGGCCCTTAAGACTGGAGGAGGAGGCCCCAACACTGGAGGAGTAGGCCCTAACACTGGAGGAGGAGGAGGAGGGGGGGCCCTAACACTGGAGGAGGAGGAGGTGGGGCCCTAACACTGGAGGAGGAGGAGGAGGTGGGGCCCTAACACTGGAGGAGGAGGAGGAGGTGGGGCCCTAACACTGGAGGAGGAGGAGGAGGTGGGGCCCTAACACTGGAGGAGGAGGAGGGGGACCGAACACTGGAGGAGGAGGCACCTAACAAAGGAGCAGGAGGCCCCTAAGACTGGAGGAGGAGGCCCCGACACTGGAGGAGGAGGCCCTAATACTGGAGGAGGAGGAGGAGGTGGGGCCCTAACACTGGAGGAGGAGGCCCTAACACTGGAGGAGGAGGAGGGGGCCCTAACACTGAAGGAGGAGGAGGAGGGGGGCCCTAACACTGAAGGAGGAGGAGGAGGGGGCCCTAACACTGAAGGAGGAGGAGGAGGGGGCTATCCTGCCTACAGGGAGGGCTATTCTGATTACAGGGGTCCCTAAACTACAGGAGGGGGCCTATTCTATCTACAGGGGAACCTTAAGCTACATACACCGGGCCCTAAACTACCTATATATCCCTAAGCTACCTAGTTACCGCCCGGGGGCCCCATTTTACCTACATACTGACTGGGGGTTCCTGAATGTACCTGCTTACATACTGGGGGGCAGATAATTACCGGGGGTAATCATTACCGTTTGGGCCATTATGGAGGGGGAGTTTGTACATGGGGGGAGGGGGCACTCAGTTGGGAAAATAATAAAAAAAGGTGAAGAGTCTCAGGTGTTTATGTTGTAAATTCTGCAGGGCTGAGTGGTGGACAGAAGAAGTCATCATGGAGTTCTGGACCAAATAGAGAAGGAAAAAGGGAAAGTGAACGACTCCTCAGACATGACGTCAACTGTGAGGCCCTAAATGTAAGTAAACTATTTGCAAAGCACCTGTGTACCTGGCATCTACCACTATAGGGTCACTGTATGGAGGAAGTATTGGTCTTGGTGTAATGGTTTATATCCAGTAACAGTATGGCGGTATTATTCAGTATTGTTGTGTTGGAGATATGTGGTGATGATGTGGTATTATTAGGTGCTTGTATATTGTTGATTTGGGATTTTGGTCTTGGTATACTGGTTTATATTTAGTACTTTCATGGTGGAGATATGTGGTGATGTGGCAATATTATTAGAAGCTTGTATATTGTTGTTGTTTGGTGATATTGGTCTTGGTATACTGGTTTAGTCAATAACATTATGGTGGTGCTTGTCAGCATATGGTAGTGATAGATGGTGGTATTATTTAGTATTTGTATGTTGTTGCTTGGCAATATTGGTCTGGGTATACTGATTTGGTCAGTAACATTATAGTGATGGTATTTGCTGGCCCTTGTATACGTATTGACCCACAAAATACAGATATACTGTACCTTGTATAATCCAGCAATAACTAAACCCAAAAAAAATGGCACAGTTGCTTTTTTTTTTCTTGGTACCCCAAAAACAATTTTTTCTTTTTCGAGGGTGGTGATGGTTTTGGGACGGGGGATGGGTGGGGCTCTGTCAGGCGGCGGGGATGGAGGGGTTTAGCAGGGGGGCGGTGGGGGAGTTTCGCTGGAAGGCGGAGTGGGGTGGGGCCCAAACGCTCCAGCTGTATGGGGCCCCAAAATTTCTGATGGCAGCCCTGGCCGGGTGCCGCAAACTCCGATGTCTGCAGCGACACCAAAAGACGTCGCTGCAGACGAACAACCCGCACCGGCTGATGTCAAAAGACGGTGCACGGTCGTTAAGGAGTTAAGATCCAAAGAGCCGCTCTATTAAAAACCTTTTGTTTCCAATGGCTTCCTCTACGAGGCTTAACCACCTGCACAATAGCAAAGAACGAAAAGAAACTCAGATTTTTATTGTGGCCATCGATGATGTGCCTTTCTGCCTCAGACCCTACTATCAGCCATATATTCTGCTTTCAGTTTTCTGGTGGTGTATCCTATGTTACTATTGTCACAGGCTTTACAATGGGTAAAATATATCACATGATTGAATTGAATTTAATTGAATTGCAATTTAAAATTGATCTCTGCAATTTTTGTTTTTTTTGTCCATATCATGAAAAGAATTCTTTTTTGTGGCATGTTGACAGACTGAGCATCTGGTTCCTTCCAGTGCTGACCCACCTGATTCTTAGGGCCCCCCATTGAAGTTGGTTCTGGGCGGCCTATTCTACAGCTACTGTACATGACTGCACAGGCCTCTTACTTTCGCCTTGTAAAGCTGACCCAGACCTGCTATTCTCAGGGGCCAGTCCGAGCCTGGTTCCTTCACATTTAAAAAAAAAAAAACGTTTTTTGCCAGCCATGTATTACTGGCGTGTTAAGTAAAAAAAATAACTACGAGATAAAATGTATTCCAAAGTTTTGCCATTTTCTACAGCTTTTCAGGCACTCCAGAAATGTGAATCTAGACCTGGATCATAGCAGTTGAACTGTCTATAACTATGGGAGTGGTGAGCACTTTTATTTTTGACTCAGACATCTGGGACCAGGTGGGCTTGTCTAAGCTGTAGCTCCAGTTATGACACTCCAGGCACAAACAGCAGCTGTAATAACCAGACCGGCGAAAACCTCTCCTTTTTACTTAATGGGGTGTTCCGGGACTTGCTCGTTTGTTCAACAACGGGGCATGATAAAAAATAGAAAAAAATAAGCATACTTACCTCCTGGACGCTGCAGTTCCATCCCAATGGCCATACCGTTCATCTCACTGTAGCATGGAACGTTCATGTGCCAGATGCAGCCAATCACAGGCCACAGTGGTCACGTACACAGGTAAGTATGCTTCTTTTTTTTTTCTATTTTTTTTATCTTGCCATGTTAGGCAAGTCTCAAAACACCCCTTTAATCATAGACTCTGACCTCCTGCTCACTGAAAGTATAAAAGGCTTTTTGGAATTCATCCATAAAATAAGCTGTAATTACTTCTGCTTTATGAACTACTGGGAGGCTGTCTTAATCTGCCACTTGTTCAAACAATGTAGCTAAGCCTGGACACCATTGTCTGAGGTCATATTTTGCACATTGGCTTTCTCACATTAAAGGAAACCTGTCACATAGGTTATGCTGCCATTGCTGAGCACAGCACAAGCTAGTTACAGGCATGCCATTTCCAGTAGGCTGTCCCTTATTCTGCAAGACTCAGTAGTTTCAGAGCATTGATGCTTAACACTCAAAGCTCTAGGCTGATACTATCAGGAAAGGACGGTCCATGGATACTGGTCCCTTCCCACCCCAAAAATACCAACCCACAGCTGCCTCAGAAGCAGACACATTAGAGGGTACACTTATGATGGCAACCTGGCTCCTTCCTGTACCCCTGGTGCTTTGGGTTCTGGAGTAGTAGTGAAATGAGGTTAGCATCAGCTTTGTGGTGAAAAAAAGATGCCTCTTGCTGACACCAAGTCCTCGTGCTTGTAATGGAAAGCCATTGTTAGACACCTCCATTACTGCAACAATGACACAACACAATAACATTTTATTTAAATAAACACTCTCAGACACTATCCCTCATTGAATATTTTATTAACTAAATGGATCCAACACTCATCTGATGTAGTCCAATAAATCCGATATAGTTCAAAGGGGATGCCTGACATGACTGTATTAAATTCTATCCCCTGCACCTCCTGAAGATCAAGCCTGCATCTGATCACTTGGGATTTCAGGATATGAAGTTCAAGTTGCCCAATATGATTCCGGAGGGTACAGACCACAGCTGCAGCACAATCTCTAAGCTGTGCTCTGTACTCCCATCTCCCACCCCTCCTCCACCATTGTGCTATGCGTCCTAGTGCCAACACAAAAAACAAACCCCTCATTTAGCTTTCTTCCACAGCAGTTACATGGTTGTGTTTAATATGCATGCTCACTTGTGAAGGGGGGTGGGGTTAAGCAAATTCTAAGGGGTGTGCGCTGTGCACGTCACAATTCCAATTGTCGACAAGTATGCTATAAACAAAATTCTTGGGAATCCAGTAGTAATAGAAAAAGGTCTATTCTTTACCTTACCTGTTTACAATACAGAGGATAAAATTAGAAATGGCACATCCTGCTTACGTGCTTCGGACCATATATCTGTCCTTGTTCACAGTATGTTAATGGATGTGTCTATCTATGTTAAAAATGTTAGTGGACCAATCACAATTGTAGTTACTATCTTTACATCACTCCATTGACACCTGATTCCTACATGTGTGATACTTCCAACCACTAAAACAACACATTTAAAAACATCAAAATTACTACTAGCGCTAGATAGAATAACTGTAGAAAACGATATTATTCAATATATATAGGAGGTCCAGCTTACGGTCCGAAACACATAAGCAGGATGTGCCATTTCCAATTCTATCCTTTGTATTGTGAACAAGTAATATAAAGAATGGACCTTTTTCTATTACTGCTGGATTCCCAAAAAATTAGTTTGGAGTACTTACCAGTCCTATAGCTGTAGGTGAATCGATTACCACAGTGAAGGGTGAGTCCATTTCCTTCAAGTATGCTAGTTGCTGTATCTTACAGAATATGAACCACAGTGCTGGAAACAGAATGTCTGTCACTAGCTAGTACTGTCCTCAGCGAGGGGGGCATAAACTATGTGACAGGTTCCCTTTAAGGCTCAGGAGCAGTAGCTTCTGTCTGAGCACTGCACATGAAACTGTTCTGAGGGCATCCCCTGTTTTGTAGCTTTTACCTGTTGCTGGGCTCATAACCCCTTTGTAGAAGCCTGTACTGATATACATTGACCTAAACCAATTCTTTAACAGCTCGTCCATGGCTTTTGACTGACTGTTTAAGGTAGCAGCAGCTTTTTCCTGGGACACCCGTAACTACAGTAAAGAATTTTCCATTTTACTTTAGCTCATTTAAAATGAGCTTTGGCCCAGAGAAGGATGGCAGTGCTTTTTTGGATTGTATTGGTATTTAGCTTCTTGTTTGTATAATAGAGCTTTAACTTGCTTTTGTGGATTGCACAGCAAACTATGCTCTCAATCAATGATTTGTGGAAGTAGTGCAGTGATTTGCATGACCAATATATTCCTGTTGTTATTACAGTGCTGCCTGGGGGCTTGTCAATCATGAGCATCTAATATTGATCGTCAGCCTTGTCCCTTGTGCACATAGATGTGATGATATTGATTATATTATGTATTGTAGGTGGTGAGATATTCAAAGTCTTTGTAATTTTAGATGCAGTTTTTCACAGGTAAGTGTAATATTTCTTACACTCTGACCATCTGTGCTTCAGAGAGACTGTGCCTCTCTAATATGCTCTTTGACAATATTGATGATATTATCTTTTGTAGGTGGTGAGATATTCATAATCTTTGCAATTTTTCATTCAGGAATATTTTTTCTGAAATTCTTCCACAATTTTTAGATGCAATTTTTCACAGATTGGTGAACCACTGACCATCCTTGCTTCAGAGAGACTCTTCTTCTCTAACATTCTCTTTTTATAAGCATTCATGTGACCCTCTAGCTTTTTCCATTAGTATCCCTTGCTTTTCCTGCCTTTTACAAACCCAGTCACAACTTTATTGAGATGTGTTGCTGTCATCAATTTCTAAATAAATACACTTTTTTAAAGTACTTTTTTTTTTCTTTAGTTCATTAAAAATTGCCTCTAGGTACACAGCAGTGCCAATAATTTTGCAGACGTGCACCTTTAGTAATTCCTTAATGCACCTTACTCTACCCTTCCAGACAACTGTTGTTGGCATATCTATCCCAGTTATTATGGTTGACACTACCTGAATATAGATTATCAATTGATGACCACTTTTTTGTATTTTTGTTTTTTTTGTATGTTTGAAATATTGCTTTGTGAATTTGATGGGTATATTTTTTTACATGTAATATTAAATGTTAAGTTTTAACCCTTTGTGCACTCAGTGATACGACTTTTGATGAAGAGTTATAGATCATAGATATTATTCCTCAGGGATATGTATAGTAAATAAGAGCCAGTGTCTTTCAGCTAATTAGAGAGCAGGTCATGTGACCTAACCGAGACTGTTGCATCAGCCTGAAACTCTGTAGCCAACTGCAGGTAAGCAAAGTCACTGCCACACAGTGTACAGGAAAGAAATTTCTAATGAACTAAGGTGGGGAAATAAAATCCTGGAGTGGTCTTTGGAAAAATGTCTCATTTTCAGCTCATTCCCTGTTGTGAATAATATCTGGTTATTTCCAAATCATTGCACTAATTTTTTTTTACATTATACAAACCGTACTAAAGTTTTTTTGCATTGGGGTTGTATATATACTGTATATAGATGTACATATTGTAGAACATGTATATGTTTATATATTGTATAATTTATTGTGACAAACAAAGAGCTTTCAAACTCAGTATTACCGACATTAAAACCATCTCCAGTCAAAGCATTTCAAATAAATATGTGATGAAACCTTTTGGCCAACATGACTAGGATGCACACGGCCATGCCATGGACTATAAGGCTTATTCATCATGAGGGCTCCTATCATAAAAACAGTTCAGTTACCAAGCAGTTTATAAACAGGATCAGCACTGGAATGAGAGGGACTAAAGCCATTGTCAGGCAAGTATAATTGTAATTTTCTCCTGGATCCCTCTGCTGTTAGTATAACATGAGGTATTAGAGGCAATGTACACAAGACAGGGATCTACACAGTATCTATCTAAATATACTTAAATGCTTTTTAAACAGCAGTATTACTTTGCCATAGAGATAATCCACAGGAATCTGCACAAAATGAAATTATAAAAAGCATCTAAAGAATATGGATAACTAAGGCTTACTATTGTGATCATTAAAACCGTAAGAGCATCCAAATTGTTACATGGATACTTCAAAGCTATGTTCACCTTTGCAGCCATTTTTTTTACTATCCCAGTGCATCATAAAAAATGAAGAAACTTTACAATAGGTCTTAATTAAAGGGGTTTTCTCACCATGCTGAGTCTGAAGCAGCTTTTCATTCACGTTGACCTTTTCAGGCTGTGGTTGGTTCTATAGCTGTGTTTAGAATCTTAGCACCTACAAACTTTTAAATGCTAAGATTAATATATAGAAATATATATTTAGTCCTCCCATCTATTGGGGGATCTATAAGTTTACGTTCCTAGTGGGGTGCTTTACTTCTAATTTGAGGGTTTACGTAGTGCTCTTTTACTGTTTGGGTCAGAATGGGGTCTTTATTACCATATGAGGTGCTAGAGATGGGGAGTTTGTACAGAGATAAGAATTGCTGATAAAGTGAGGAGTCTAAGATATTTGTTTTGTAAATTCTACAGCGAAGAGTTGAGGCCGGGAGAACTCGTCATGGTGGTCTGGGATATATGGAGAAGAAGAAGAGAACAACTCTTCTGCAGAGCCTGTGTACAATTGGTATCCACCACTGTATGGTCACTGTATGCCAGTAATATACTTTATAGTATAATGGTTTGTATTTAGCTATGGCATTGTGTATTATTCAGTAACTATGTGGTGATGATACATGGTCACGGTGTGGCAGTATTATTCGGTCACTATGTGCTGGTAATATGTGGTCTTATTAGGACATTGGTACTATTAGCCTGGCATTCTGGTTTTGTGTAGCAGTGTTATTTGGTAACTGTATGACTATTATTTTGTCGTTTTATACTTAGCACATTGTGTTAAAGCTTTTTGTATATTTTGGCTTTAGTTGATGGTGCATTGTGGCGCATTATGTTGTGGGGGGGAGAGGGGGGAGAAATTCCTTCACCCCGCCCTGAGTGCAATTTAGCCTAGGAATGGACCTAGTCAAGACAGGCATCAAAATAAAAAAAAATAGGTAAAAAGCTGGTTCAGAATCAAAGTATCACAATCTAAATAAAACCTATAGAGTTCATTAACCCTAAGTTACCTAACTACTCATGGACTGGCCCCTTAAATAAGCAAAGCTGATAATTCATTGGTGGGAGAAGGCAAACAATGGCACACTGTCCGGTTCTCTTTTTTATTAATTAGGCTCACTATGGGCTAAAATGTGCAGTGTATATAAACTTTATAGATGTGTTATATATTTGTGTATTTTTTACATTTATTTTTATTACTATGTCTATGGCAGAAAGTGATGATGTTTTGTTCAGTATGTCATCGCTTACTACTGCATACATTATAGAAAAGGCAGCTGGCCTGCTGACTAGTGCACATGCGCGCAAATCAGGATGCTGTCACTGTTAGGGGTATGTTCACACGGCTGATTTTGACACTGTTTTCAGAGTGGTTTGCGAAGTATTTCCACCCCCAAAACAGCATCAAAAAAACCTCCAAAATTCCCCCAGTTCATTGTCATTTATTCCTATGTAAAACAGCATTGTGGTTCACATACGATGAGATTTTTAGGAGCATTTTAGGCAATTTTTTGGAAGCTGTTTTGGGTGCTGAAAAAGAAGCGTCATGTCAAATCTTGAAGGGTTTTCAGTGCTGAAAATCCCTATAGGATCCTTAAAGGAGCACACATGTTCACTATTCAGCAGGCTAGCTTGCTCTTCTATACTGTATGTAGCAGTAAGGGAAGACGTACTGAACAGAACGTAATCACTTACTGCCATACAAATAATAATAAAAATAAATGTAAAAAATACACAAATACAGGCAGTCCCCGACTTACATCTGTCCCCTAGTTACAAACTGAGACTTATGTGGCATGCTGGCACTTGTAGTTCCATGTTCCACAGCAGGTGGCAGCTGTGGAATGACAAGTTCCAGCATTCCACAGCAACACATAATGTGAAAATGAGGGGAAATCCTCTTAGCAGGGGCACAGACAGCAAAACAAATGTAAAAATCCTTCCCTGCACTACCCAAATTTAAAAACAAACCCCTTGTGCTGGAGTTACATTTAATAAATATACCTGTTTTGACTTACATACAAATTCAAGTTAAGAAAAAACCTACAGTCCCTATCCCGTTCGTAACCCAGGGACTGCCTGTATAAAACATATTACATCAATAAAGTCTATATATACTGCACATTTAGCAGTTGGTGAGCCTAATTAATAAAAAAAAGAACAAGACAACCCTTTAAATGCACAAGCGATGGTTTGCGTATGATTTCGGTGGACCCAGGAGAATACAGCCTGCACGGGGGGAACCGTCGCTGCAACGAATAGGCCGGAGACACTTGCCACGCAGAAAAGCGAAGACAAAGTTGGATACATTGGCAACTCCTAAACCAGGTGAGTTGCTGTGGGACAAGGTATCTTTAAAATCAATCATTTAAATGGAAACATAGATGAAAACTAAAAAATGTTCCTTTTTTATTTTTTACTTTGCTGTCCATACTCTTGAGACCTGATGTCATCCAAAGAAACATACCGTATATACTCGAGTATAAGCCGACCCGAGTATAAGCCGAGGTACCTACTTTTGCCACAAAAAACGGGAAAGCTTATTGACTCGAGTATAAGCCTAGGGTGGGAAATGCAGCGGCTACTGGTAAATATCAAAAATTAAAATGGATACCAATAAAATTACATAGGCAGTTTAATGTCCGCCATAGGCAGATATATGTCCTCCATAGGCAGGTATAGGCAATTTAATGTCCCCCACAGGCAGTTATAGGCAGGTATATGTCCCCCACAGGCCGTTATAGGCAGGTATATGTCCCCCACAGGCAGTTATAGGCAGGTATATGTCCCCAACAGGCAGTTATAGGCAGGTTTATGTCCCCCACAGGCAGTTATAGGCAGGTTTATGTCCCCCATAGGCAGTTATAGTCAGGTTTATGTCCCCCATAGGCAGTTATAGGCAGGTTTATGTCCCCCATAGGCAGTTATAGGCAGGTTTATGCCCCCCATAGACAGTTATATGTCCTTATAGGCAGGTAATAGGCAGGTTATAGGCAGGTATATGTTCTAATAGGTAGGGTATAGGCAGGTATAGGCTGGGTATAGGCTGGTATAGGCTGGGTATAGGTAGGGTATAGGCTAGGTATAGACTAGTATAGGCTGGGTATAGGCAGGTATAGGCTGGGTATAGGTAGGGTATAGGCTAGGTATAGGCTAATATAGGCTAGTATAGGCTGGTATAGGCTGGGTATAGGCTGAGTATAGGCAGGTATAGGCTAGGTATAGGCAGGTATAGTCAGGTATAGGCTGGTATAGGCAGGTAATAGGCAGGTATAGTCAGGTATAGGTAGGTATAGGCTAGTTTTAGGCAGGTAATAGGCAGGTATAGGCTGGTATAGTCAGGTATAGGCTGGTATAGACTAGGTATAGGCTAGGTATAGGCAGGTAATAGGCAGGTATAGGCTAGGTATAGGCTAGGTATAGGCTAGGTATAGGCTGGTATAGGCAGGTATAGGCTAGGTATAGTCAGGTAATAAAAAAACAAACAAACAAACACTTACCTGACTCCCTCGCCGCTCCGCCTCCTCGCTGTCCGGCCTCTCGCGCGCTGTCCTCCATCTTGGCACAGGCGGGTGATGTCATCAGGCCGCGCACGCAGCGTGATGACACATGCTGCCTGTGCCGGAAACTCCGTCCGGAGTCCACTGCGGCGCAGGGAGCGCTTGCACTCTGCCCCGCAGTGGTATCTTCCCCTCTATGCGCTCCGGAGGAGTCACATATAGGGGACGAGATCGCCGACAGCGACGGGCCACGGCAGTGCTGTACTCAGCATTCTGCTATATGCGCTCCCTGAGGAGTCGCATGTAGCAGAAGTGTCCCTGTCAGTGCACGGGCCATCGCAGCGCCCGAGCGCCGACAGTGACTCGGGTATAAACCGAGGTAGAGTTTTTCATCTTATTTTTTGGGCTGAAAAACTCGGCTTATACTCAAGTATATACGGTAGTTTGGACCACCAAGTCGTCAACTCCGTGCTTTACTATTAGGCCGTGTTCACACGGCTTATTCAAGCCGTAATTGCGGGCCAGATTTCGCCCGCAGTTACGGCATGAATAAGGGGCGGAGCGGGGGCGCGGCAGCGGAGCTGTCCGCCGGCCCCGTAGACAATGCATTATTTACGGCGCGTACGCGCCATAAATAATGTGCATGTCACTTTCTCCCCCCGCGGTGGATTCGCCGAGCGGGGAGGAGCGATGGAATCCACAGTTCTCTATGAGAACTGTGGATTACCGTAATGACAGGGACAGATTGGAGCCGTACTGCAGCGAAAATCTGGCGCGCAGTACGGCTCCAATCCGCGGCCAAATAAGCCGTGTGAACATGGCCTTAAAGATATGCAACAGACACACACTATCAATGTTTAGAACTTTTTAGTTTCAGGCTCCATATCTTTCCATCCACTACAGCTTTGAACATGAGACTGTCATCATTTTATAGACAATCATTGTGGCTATCTCATACATAAATTTTACTTTTCAACTTTTTAGCATATGCTTAGTTCTGCAGATTCTTGGCATGTAACTGCATTGTTACTGTTTTGCTCCTGGCGGTGGAACAATATTTTTTTTCTTGTATACTACAAATTATAACCTGTTCTCAAATTCGCTAATAGCTTAGTGTGTTATTAGGTTGATTTCCAAGCAAAAAGTAATCTTCAGTATCGTCATAAGAAGCATCGGCTTGAGTTTGCAAAGAAGTATGAAAAGTGGACATTAGGTTATTAGAAAAAGTTGATTTGGATCGATGAGACAAGCATAGGAAAAGTGGGCTAATGGATCAAGAAATTGAAGAAGCTGTCAAGTTCAGTGGAGGAAGCCTGATGATATGGGGTTGTTTCACAGCCAAAGGCATTGGATACTTGACCAGGATTGATGGTGATCTCAATGCTGAGCTATATCTGAGTGTCCTACAAGATGAGTTACTTCATACAGTTGAGTACTATAGGTGTAAAAAGGACTACATAGAGTTCCAACAGGACAACGACCCGAAGCACATGTCAAGATTGGCGAAGAAATGGTACAATGGCAGTGATATAGAGTTGCTGAATTGGTCCCCACTTGTGGGTAGAGTTTGAAGAAAAAGCAATATTCAAACCCAAGTGATGAATATATGCTAACATTGGGAATGTGTAGAAGAGACCTGGGATCAGATTTCAGTCGAGACATGCTTGAATCAGAGAGCATGTCCAGAAGAATTCAGGCAGTGTTGAAAGCAGGGGGTCAATAGGTGGTTTCATCTGGGGCTTGTGCCATGAATAAAATGGCTGCTGCCCCAAATCTGGCCCAGACTAGCCATTTGCACTACTAGATAGATTCCCATTGGCCCCTTACACAGGCGATTCTTAACTGACGGCCATACAGTTGAAGATTACATCTGCTTCCTGTCCCACCGTTAACTCCCCATGTGCCTCAAAGCCTTATGTAGTCTATCTTAGGCTTTGTGGCTTGTGAGTTGTGCCACGATGCAGGAACCATGATGACGTCACAATACCCTTAAAGGGGTTTTGCCACGATGTAGTGTTGACGCAAGATCCTCCAAAAAGGGTATTTAATCACTTTTCTAAATATATGCGATTACAAAAAGTGAAGCCTCTGAGAGCTACAGCTTTCTTTACAAGCCCTTAGTTACTTAAAAGTTTGCATTAGACATGACCAGCTGGAAATGAGGAGCTGACCTGGCCTGCCTGTATGTACTTCTTATCTGATGACAGGGAAGATGAATGAGCTGTTAAGGGACTGTGGAGAAAGTGCAGTGTATCAGTCTCTCTGCTATTTAAAGAATCCACTGTTGTAATGGAATTATTTGAGTTAACTTTTGAGACGCTCCCTTATTCCTCACTCTCTGCTCTCCCCCTGCCTCTCCCCGTGCAGCCTTCATGACTCAGCATGATTTGTTTATCTTCTGTCTGAGCAAGATAACAGGTAAGGTAAGTCACTTCGTGGCAAAACCCCTTTAACAGAATCAATATGAAAGAGAGAGACGTTATGTGGGGTAGCGGGGAGAGGTGAATATTATTATTTTTTTTTTTTTTAGCTACCGAGGGGTCACCTATATACCTGTCTACTGGGGGGCAGAGAGCACCTTGTTCCACACGCTTGCTGTGTCCCCTACATAGCTTTTACTGGACTTCTTTCTAGCTTGCTTTCAAAAAGGATTTTCTTCTTTTCACTCTTCCATAAGAGCCAGATTTGTGGAGTACACGACTAATCAGTTTTCCTGTGGCAGTGGATCTCTGCAGCTCATACAGAGTGACCCTGGGCCTCTTAACTGCTTCTCTAATTAGTGCTCACCTTGTCTGGACTGTCAGTTTAGCTGGACAGCCATGTCTTGGTAGGTTAGCAGTTGTGCCTTTCTACTTCTATTAACATGTGAGGGATTGAGATATATACACTTTGCCACAACCTTATCCCTGAGCTGTCTGATGTGTTCCTTGGTTTTCATTATGCTGTTTGTTCACTGATGTTCTCTAACAAACCTCTGGGACCTTCACAAAACAGCCTCAGTTATACTGAGAATAAATTACGTACAGGTGTACTCTACTAATTGAGTGACTTCTAAAGGCAATTAGTTACCTTGGATTTTATTTAGTGGTATCAGAGTACATGGGGCTGAATACATATGCAGTTTTTTAAAATGCAGAAATTTGGAAAAGCACAAATTATTTTCTTTACACTTCATAAATACTTAAGTTTAAGTTTGTGGCTGTAACTTTAAAAATGAGAAACAGTTGAAGGGTTATGAATACTTTTGCAACCCACTGTTGTAAGTTATATTAGATGCAGATGCATTGGACAGAAATCATAAAAAATGCAAACCCAATAAAATACTTGTACAATAGATTATTATTATGCTTTATTTATACAGAACCATATCTAGAAGAAACTTGGACCAATGTAGCCCTAATCCAGGTATTTCAGTCATGATTCTGAATGATGCTATTTATACCTCGGCAGCACTTCCTATTCTTTGCAGGTTTAGATCTTTACATGCGAGATGTTCTCAGGTTCGGAGGCAAATATGGCACGCATGGCGTGTTAGATGATACAGAGCGACTGTGACCTTCATTCTTCAAACTTCAGTCCTGCTTAAAAATTGTCATTGTGAGGAGCAATGGCAAATGTGACATTCATCTTACAGTACTGGAAGATGTCATATCCTAGACATGAGAGACTTCTATTACACACCACTTTATATTGTGTAGGTGAGCTAAAGAAAGTAAAACTGGAATGGACATCATGCAGATGGAACTTTCTTGGTGCATACAGTAAACTGCTAATATAAAATAAGCCTTTCAATGCATGCAGCAGTTTCATAATATACATAATATCCACATCATGAGCTATGAGCAGCTTCTGTCCATGGCCACCAATGCTTCCACCTGCCGCTGTGCACCTCCAGGCAGCTGATGGCTTCTCAGCTGTGGCTCCACTCTGCTGATATCACAGTTTGTCACTGAATTATTAAAGGGGTATATCCCTCACTTCCTTGCTTGGTCCATGTTGTGTTTCTGGCATTATTCCATAATGTAAATACCCGTACTCAATATATTATTTAAAATGTACGCTTTATTTTCCAAAAGATTATTAGCCAAGTTCATAAACGTTTTCGGTCCAAGATGAGACCTTCATCAGACAAATGGCTGTAAATAACATAAAATTACAATAAATGTCACAATATAAGTCACAACATATAGACAATTTTACAATATAACTAAGTTACTCCACATGTACATATATAAAAAATACAACATATGCACAAAAGACTATAAAGAAAAAAGGAAAAGAGGAAAAACAAAGGAAAAAAGAAACTACAAAAAATAACTAAAGAAAACCATGTGACAAAATGGAAAAATGAAATTATAATAAACATACACCATATACATTCAGGGTGCACACAGAAATCTGACCACCAAAAAATACCTTTTCTTGTAGTATATAATAAAATTGGGCGCCTATAAAAATAAGCCAAGATCAATATACAGTATGTACTGAAGAGAATAAGACAACTATGTCCAAACGAAATAAACAGTCCAGATATTGGTGTAAAAGTCAATAATAATATAGAATGTAACGAGTTTTATACTCACAAGCAACGTTCTGTTATGGAGATATGCTAAATCTAGCTAAAGAGATGGCCCCTGTTAAGTGAACACTACCCAGGAATAGAGGAGTTTTGTAACCCAGTTATGATTTGCTCAAAACGTCCTAAGAATATCAGGGATTTTTTGATAACAGCTGATATTGGTCCCCTTGATACACCGTTGAGACAGTCGACATTGAGTAATCCTAGAAAAGGTACTTTTGCCTGCCTACATTGTGCGCATTGCGCCAATATAATAAATACCCATTATAATATAATACCCATACCGGCAAGAGCATTATGGTGAGATCAATATATGTATTGAAGAGAATAAGACAACTATGTCCAAACGAAATAAACAGTCCAGATATTGGTGTAAAAGTCAATAATAATATAGAATGTAACGAGTTTTATACTCACAAGCAACGTTCTGTTATGGAGATATGCTAAATCTAGCTAATGGAGACAAGGTGCAGCGGCGCCACAATCCTCATCACGCCCGGCATTCTTAAAAAGGCATCGCGTGTGCGCCTCTCCTACAGCGGATGTACGTCACATGTGGGCAAGCTGAATCCAACTTCCGCCCATACTGTGTAAATCGCGCATGCGCGGGTAAGTGCCGCGATCGACTAGGATGTTACAGTGTAAGTATGTTGATAGAGATGTGTTAACAAGCTAAAGAGCACATCTAAGTATTTAATACTGTAATTATTGCAGTGTAAAGTCTCCTTACAGATTGTACATAATACAAGGTGATCGAGTGGCACATAAAAGGGGCTATTATATAGATCTACGTTCACATGTCTCCATAGCTCCCTCGCTGGAAAATGTTGCAATCCAAAAGTATATGCAAGGTGGTCAGAATCAGCGTATCACCTCCCAATGTACAAAGTCTCACAGATATACAAAGATATATATACAAAATATACAATCACAAGATGTTATGTTAATGCACACATAACAATAGAACATCACATTGTTAGTATACATATTAGTATCCATATAACACATACATCATGTTCACCCCAGCTAAGATGTTCAATCTATAAGAAAGAATACCCACAAAATCAATATAGAAGGAAAAACTTGAATATGAAATCACACCCACGTGGTGTTAGGGTATCTAAATGGTGTATCCACCACGACTCTCGCTCTTTCAAAAGTTTAATTTGATTACCCCCTCTACGGGGGCATTTAACCTGCTCCAAAATCTGGAAGTGCAACTGCGCTACCGTATGTCTCGCCTCCATAAAATGTGCTGGTATCGGTAACCAGGTTTTCTGGCATCTAATGGTCGACTTGTGGCATGCGATCCTATCCTTGGCCCTCTGCATTGTTTCTCCTACATAAGCCAGCCCACAAGGGCACTTCAAGAGGTAAACCACCGCAGACGAGGCCCAGGTGAAGAAGCCTCTCACCATACTGCTCTTGCCAGGATGGGTGTGTTTTTATAAACACACCCTTTATTATACTGGCGCAATGCGAACAGTGTAGGCAGGCAAAAGTGCCTTTTCTAGGATTACTCAATGTCGACTGTCTCAACGGTGTATCAAGGGGACCAATATCAGCTCTTATCAAAAAATCCCTGAGATTCTTAGGACGTCTTGAGCAAATCATAACTGGGTTACAAAACTCCTCTATTCCTGGGTAGTGTTCGCTTAACAGGGGCCATCTCTTTTTAATACATTGATAAACCCTCTTCATTAGTGGGTGGTATGTATTAATGAATGGAACTCTCCTACGTTCTCTGTTAAGTACTCCTGTTGTAACGCCCTGGATTTTTGCTGACTTCAAAAACTGTTCTGGATAATGTTGTCTCCTAAATTTTTCCATCATCTCCTCTATCCTACCATTTTTCACTAACGGATCTGATACTATACGATGAACACGTTTGATTTGGGATTTAGGTAATAATTTTTTCACATTTTTAGGATGACAACTTCTATAGTCTAATAAGCTGTTTTTATCGGTGGGTTTAGAGTAAATGTCAGTAGACAAAAAGCCTTGATCATCTTTGATCACCATAGTATCCAGAAAGTGAAGTCGTTGGATATAAAATTCCATTGTAAATTGCAGTCCCCCACAAAAGGAATTTAATAGTTCCAAAAATTTCTGAAGGTCCCGAATGCTGCCCCTCCACACGCAAAAAATGTCGTCGATATAACGCCTCCATATCAACATATGCTGTTGAAATTCCACTGTTGTATATACAAATGTCTTCTCAAAATCCTTCATAAACGCATTAGCGTATGGAGGGGCAACATTCGAGCCCATAGCGGTCCCTCTTCGCTGACTATAGTACACATCTCCCCAGAGAAAATAATTCTCCGTCAAGACAATAGTCAACAGTTCAAGACAGAATTCCTGTTCATCCACACTTAAATCTGAATTGCTCACTAATTTTGATGTAGCCTGCACACCTCCCCTGTGCTAAATGGACGTGTACAGGCTAACGACGTCAAAAGACACCAATAAAGTGTCTACCGGAATTTGTCTTATTTCCCGTATAATGTTCAGGAAATGTGAAGTATCCAAAGTGAATGAGGCCGAAGTCTGAATTAAAGGTGTTAATATCTTTTCAAGAAATTTCGCAATTGGGCTGAATACCGAATCGGTAGATGCCACAATTGGACGACCAGATGCTTTCTAAAGGCTCTTATGTACTTTTGGAAGCACATAAAAAACTGGACAGATAGGATATTGCATCTGCAAAAATTTGTACATAGACTGATCTATAGTTTGTCTAACTAGATGTCTATCTAGTACTTCCTGTATTGTGGCTCTAATCCGAGGTAGAGGACCCTTGTCTAATCTCTGATAGGTGGTACCATCGGCAAGTTGCCTGTATGCCTCCTCTAGATAAGAGTGTTTATCCATAATGACCAGTGCTCCCCCTGTGTCTGCTGGTTTACAAATGATCTTTTTATTCATCTGAAGGGAAATCAATGCCTCTCTTTCTTCCTTTCTCAGATTGTCATGGAGATGCATGTATTTACGTTCCTGTAGGATTTTCCTAACGTCTCCGTCTATCAGAGAGATAACAGATTCAACACCATGTGATGTGTGTGGGGGATTAAAGCTACTACTGGTCCTTAAACCTAGTGTCTTAACAGAAATTTTTCCCGGTGTCTCTGCCTCAGCTTTCTCCCAACTGTCACGTGGATTAGAGCCAAAATAAACTTTTAGGCGTAATGTGTGAAAAGTGGTGTAGGACAAAAGGACAAGCCCAGTTGTAACAGGCTTAATTCAGGGGGAGATAAATTCACCGAAGAGATGTTAATAACCAAATTATCTTCTATGTGCCCACTTGAGAACGTGTTCGTCCCTGTATTAGATTTTCTTTGGACAGTGCCCCATCGGGGCCCTCTCGTTTTTTTGTATAGTGTCTTCATTCCTGTCCCCTTAAAAAAGGAGGACGACGTGAGTAGCTGCTGTACTCGCTCTCCGAACTGGAGTGACCCTGTTCGTATGACTGTCGTCGATTTGTGCCAAAGTTGACAAAGGACAAGTCTCGCCATCTATATACTCTCTGTTTGGTATAGTCCTCTATGTCCCTTATAAAATTTATCTTTCTTTCTTTTTTCAGTGTATCAAGGGGACCAATATCAGCTCTTATCAAAAAATCCCTGATATTCTTAGGACGTTTTGAGCAAATCATAACTGGGTTACGAACTTCTCTATTCCTGGGTAGTGTTCACTTAACAGGAGCCATCTCTTTAGCTAGATTTAGCATATCTTCATAACAGAATGTCGCTTGTGAGTATAAAACTTGTTACACTCTATATTATTATTGACTTTTACACCAATATCTGGACTGTTTAGTTCATTTGGACATAGTTGTCTTATTTTTTTCAGTACATATATTGATTTTGGCTTATTTCTATAGACGCCCAATTTTAATATACACTACAAGAAAAGGTATTTTTTGGTGGTCAGAGTTCTGTGTGCATCCTGAATGTATATGGTGTATGGTTATTATAATTTCATTTTTCCATTTTGTCACAGGACGTTCTTGAGTTATTTTTTGTAGTTTCTTTTTTCCTTTGTTTTTCCTCTTTTCCTTTTTTCTTTATAGTCTTTTGTGCATATGTTATATTTTTTTATATGTACATGTGTAATAATTTAGTTATATTGTAAAATTGTTTATATGTTGTGACTTATATTGTGACATTTATTGTAATTTTATGTTATTTACAGCCATTTATCTGATGAAGGTCTCATCTTGGACCGAAAACGTTTATGAACTTGGCTAATAATCTTTTGGAAAATAAAGCGTACATTTTAAATAATATATTAAGTACGGGTATTTACATTATGGAATTGTGATTGTTTTCTTACCCGACTCTCAGTGGCATTATTGTCTAGAGGGTGTACAGAGCAACATTATTTTGATTGTGTTTCTTGTATTATACAGTCTATTTGTGAATTGATTTCTGGTATTTAACCTTCAGCTTTAGCCTTGACCTCATAACTAGTGATGAGCGATTACGTCGACTATCGTCATCGGGTCGATAGTCGATATCGTCAATTATCAGGACGATTTCCGATAGTTGATAAAAGATTATCGCCGATGACCATTAAAGTCTACAGTATGGGAGAGGAACAACACCTTCATTCTTACACCCAAACAGGGCTGGAGAAGCTGGAATTAACATCCACAACAGTAAAATGGATACGTGCTACATCTTAGGCAACACACTTAGGCTATAAAATTCACAGAAAAAAAGTCACAGACCATTCACTATCCCTGTCTTGTACCACAGCATAACCCTTAAAATTGCATCACCCACAAATTAAAATTTGCCAGAAGGCCGTATTATTTGAACCATCATTTTACTTGAACTGGACATTGACTATCTCTGTCCTGGAATGCAGCATGACCCTAAAACCTATCTGACCCACAGATTTAAAAAGTGCCGGAAAAAGGAGTCTTTGAACCACCATTGTAGTTGAACTGGACATTAACTATATCTGTCCTGTACCGCAGCATGACCCTTAAACCTGCATGACCCACAGATTAAAAAGTGCCGAAAAAAGGAGTCTTTGAACCACCATTTAGTTGAACTGGACATTGACTATACCTGTTCTGTACCACAGTATGACCATTAAACCTGTCTGACCCCCAGATTTAAAAAGTGCCGCAAAAAGGAGTCTTTCAACCACCATTTTAGTTGAACTGGACATTGACTATACCTGTTCTGGGTAACCTACATCTGTTCAAGTCTTCCTGTACCTCCCTTGTACAATTCAGAGGAATTTTTTTACCAGCTATTTTGTACATGTGTGTTTTTTAGTAGTTTAATTCTAGAAAACACATTTTTAAAATAGAATGGAATCCCACCACGTCTTTGTTTCTCTTTTTTTTTAATTGTATTAAATGGGTTGTCTCACTACAGGGATTGCTAGCTATGTTAAAGATCTTGCAAAAACAAGTCATTTTGCAATATGTGTCCATTAACAGTGTCCTACCTATTCCTGTTTCTGACAGCACCATCACCCTTGAGCCACTCTTGACAATTGTGAAAACCAAATGTCTGTTAGAAACCACATTTTTTATAATAGGACCTGCATTTCACAGCAACATGCCCCCAAAAATTCAAAACATGACCCTTGAGCCACTTTTGACAATTGTGAAGAACAAATGTCTGTTAGAAACAACATTTTTTTTATAATAGGACCTGTAGTATTGCTGCATTTCAAAGCAGCATGACCCAAAAAATTATAAAAATGACTTCTCAGCCACTGTAAAAAATTTTTGAGGGAGAAAATGCCACTTAGAAGCCACATTTCTGTTCCAAAGGACCATGATTATAGCTGTATCTCACAGCACCATGACCCCAAAAAATTATAAAAATGACTTCTCAGCCACTGTTAAAAATTGTGAGGGAGAAATGCCACTTAGAAGCCACATTTCTGTTCCAAAGGACCATGATTATAGCTGTATCTCACAGCACCATGACCCCAAAAAATTATAAAAATGACTTCTCAACCACTGTTAAAAATTGTGAGGGAGAAATGCCACTTAGAAGCCACATTTCTGTTCCAAAGGACCATGATTCTAGCTGTATCTCACAGCAACATGACCCCAAAACCATTGACAATGCGAAAAATTCTAAAGATGAAGTGAGTAAATGGAATACGGTTTTGTCATGAAACATTGGTGTCTTTTAAAGTCTCCTCACAGCAAAACCAGAAAAATTAACTTTTGGGAATTGTGAATAAAAATTCTGCTTCTGTCACATTGCCTGTTGCTGCTGCTGCCGCTACGGCTATTTGGCACTCTACTGCTGTCACGTCGCTGACGTTGTTCCACCGTAACATTTGAAGAACGTGAAGCAGACGAAACAGATGTCTCCAGCTGATCAATCAGCAAGGTCTCCATTTCCTGCATTTTACTCTCTATTTGGGTGGGGGGAAGGAAAGTGCTGAGTTTTGTTTTGTACCGGGGATCCAGGAGGGTGGCCACCCAGTAACTGTTGTTCATTTTGATGGCCTTAATGCAAGGATCATGTTGGAGGAAATGGAGCATCCAAGCACTCATGTGAGAGATGGAGCCTTGATTTCCCAAGCCTCTGGGTCGAGGGCACTAGCAAACTGATCTTCCTCATCTTACTCCTCCAACTCAAATTCACGCCAACCTCTTTCCAAGGCAGGGACGTCGGTAACGTCGGTGTCCAGGAAATACCTCCTCCTCTGCTTCCCCCCGCACAGCTTCAACACAGCCCTGATTTCCTCAGATGATCCCCCTGAGGCTGGGGGTGGCCTTGCACTGCCCTGGACCTGAAACCACTCCCTAATGATAAAATTGAGAAACTGTCAGGCCTTTGGATTCGAGGGAGAGAAAGGCCCCGTTCCGATCTTGTCCGTTCCCCTCCGCCTGGTGGGCCTATGTTTCAGAGTGTCCAACGATATTCCAGAAAAAGTAACCAAAATGGTCATGCTGACAAGGGCATTGTCCGACTGCCCTTTTTTGGTGGCTTCTTAAAAAACTGGCAAGGGAGGGTGCAGACTCTTTCCCTGCCTCCCTTTCATGGCTAAACACCCCGGGGTCCGCATTGCGCTTGTAGGCCGGTCACTTATACTGCGAAAATGGCGCTGCTCCACAGTCCTGGAGCATGTGGAGGGTGGAATTCCGCGTGTTGCCACGGTCCACAATGACCCTTGACGGGGAGGCCGAGGGCGAACCACCCAAGGGGGAAAAATTTAAAAGGCGGCCCCGAAGCAGGCAGTCCAACCCGGAGCGTTTTAGAAATTTTAACGTAAGGTTCATGACATGTGCCAGGCAAGGGAGTACTCAGCTCCCGATTTTAAAAAGAGGTTTCACACTAATTGATTCTTTTACCCGTCCTGTTTTCTTGGTTTCATTTGAATTCAGGGGCGTTTTTAGGCCCTTCTATAACTGCAGTAAAGCCAGGCTGTAGCTATAGCGCCCAAGGGGCGGCAGCCTATCGGAGAATCAAACGGGGTCTTTGCTATGAAAACTGATGACTATCAGCCCATACAAGTGGGGTATCTGGGAATGGTAGGACATGTTAATAAAAATATATTAAAAAGTGATTGTTTTTGCAAGACTTTAAAAAAAAAAAAGCAAATCCTTGTAGTGAGAAAACCCCTTTAAGGGTGGCCAGCAGATTTCGACCGTTATCGCACACCACCTTGCCTGGCACAAGGTTTTTAAAACACCCACCAGGGCTCGGTCTCGTTGCGGACCCGCCCAGAGCCCCTGCCCTGTGGTAGAGGTCTCCAAGATTAATTTAAACCGGGCCCTGCTTTCTTGGGGCTGTGATGCCCCCAAAAGGACTTTGGAAAGAATCCTGCACCATCCCTGCGGGTTTGAAGAGCGTCCCCCGACCCTGAGAGCCCCCGTCACCACCAGAGACATCCACCCAGCTCCCCCAGTGAGCTGCACAGAGATATAGGGGCCCTTGGGCCTGCTTACTAGTCCATGGTCGGGGGTCAGATGGACTTTTCCGGACAAAGATGGAGACAACGCGTTTAAATTTTGAGACAGGGGCGGGCCCGGGGCAGGGACGGTTTTTGGCAAAAAAAATCCTGCTCGGCATCTGGTTTTGGGGGGCAGGCGGGGCCCATGAGTGGGGAACCCACTTTTCCCACCAAGGAAAGGAACATTTCCAAGGCCAAAAGCCTGGAAATGCCAACATTCAGGTTTTTGGCTTTGGGATGGTTTGGTTTTTAAAGTGTTTTTCTGCTCCCAAAACCTTGAAGAAGAAGGCTGGCTGCTAGACGGGCCACTGTACGGCGTGCGGTCGTAAAAAACTGGGGGAAGGAAAAAGGGGTAGGAGGGGTCTCTGGTGGTCTCGGCGACGGGGGGGTGAACGGGGGTTTATCCCTGATCATGACTCGGGGAAGACATGGGCACGAGGAACGTTTGGTGGTGCGGGGAGGCGGAGACAGGGGGTGTGACAGTGGTTAAAACCCCGGGATTGGTGGGGCCTTTTTTTGGCCAAGTGTTGCCTCATTTCAACTCATGCATTCGCTGCATGTGACTAGACATGTTGGTGGTATTAAACACCTAAGATTCTTGCCTCTATTTATGCTTTTACGGCAAAGGTGGTATATGACATCGCGGGGTGAAACAGAGGCTGCTCAAAAAGGGCCCAGGCTTGAGAGGTCCTGGCCCTTTTTCGCGGCAAAAAGTGGGGACGGTGTTTCCGCTGATCATGCTGGGGAATATTAGGGGATTTCTGCACCGCCCCCTCCCTTTTTGGGGCGGAACCAGTATGAAAACTACCCCATCGTCTTCCCCTTGCCAGTGATAAAGCGCTCGCAAGAAATTTTTTTGCTGAAAAGACCATTTGGGATCCGCAATGTCATCATCATCTCATCAACACGGTGACTTCGTCGTCCTGACATTCGCATCCAGGAGTGGGGCTAAAAGAACAGGAATGAAAGGCTTTCCCAACCGCCCGGGATTTTTGCCGATGCCCGGCTTCCTTCTCCTCCTTGATGAATCAGTAGCTGGGGTCAGAGCAGAGAAAATCACCCTCTTTCCCTCTTGATTTTTAACAGCCTTTGCCCCCAATGCATTTTTGTCTAAAGGGGTTTCAGAAAATGGATTCCACATGGGGGTACACGATTTGGGGACATTGGGCTGCCTTCGCTTCATTTTGGAGGATGTGAGATGCTGAGAGACTTTTGGGGGTGACTGGGAGGACGAGGAGGGAAGACTGCTGGATGCAGGTTCATTAACCACTGAAGAAAAATTGGCGTGCGTTCGTTTCTGAGATTCAAGGCCTTTACCAGCTGACAGGCCTGACGGTCCTGCAACCGAAACCCTGGATGGTGTTGTCCCCGCACTGGAAGGGACCTTCTCTCGTCCCTACCCCCTGTCCTACACCCCTTTTGCTCGCTTAAACCTGAAATTTTGCTCCCTGTTCGAAAGATAAAAAAAAAAGAAAAGTATGGAAAAGTTTTTGACGTCTCTTATTAAAAGACGGCAAATCACAGCATTCTTAAATCCCCATTTCTTAGCCAATAGATTTAAAAAGAATGTTTCTAGGAAAACCTTTGGGAAAAGCGGTTGGTGGAAGAACCTAAGACAAAAAACAACAGTGTTCTTTCCCTTTAGTCCCCGGATTTCAACTGCCCAGTAGGACTAGGGAAATTATGTTTTCAACAAACTTCATACAAGTGCCTATCTCGCCAAATGAGATTAAGAGTCAATAAAATATTCAAAAATTACACGGATGGAAATTGGTTTTTTTTCAGCAATGAAAACGAGAACAGTGCTAAAAATTTTTTTATCAGAATTGTGTACAAAAGTGGCTATTTTAAAAAAATAGGGCCGCACCCGAACAATACAGCTATTTAAAAATTTTAAGATAAAAAAACGGTGGGTTTTTTCACCAATAAATACACCAAAAAGTACTACAAAATTTCTGTATTCAAATTTTAAGTACCCCAAAATGGCTCTATGAACAAAAATGGGGCCCCACCAAAGTAAAAAAAACACCTATTTGAAATGTATACGGAAAAAAAAAGGGTTTTTTCACCTATGAAAAACCCTGCGTTTACTAGAAAAAAATTCTGTACCTATTGTAAATTTCAAAGTGGGTTTTGAACAAAACTGGGGGGCGCCCAAGTGAAAAAGGAAATTAAATTGTGTACTGATACTAAAAGGGGTTTTTTATTATGAAAAACAACAGCAATTTCTAGCAAATTTTTGTTTGGTAAAATAAGAAAAAGATGGGTTTTTTAACAAAAAAGGCTGCGCCAAAATGAAAAAAACCCATTTAAATTGTGTCGGATAATAAAGGTGGTTTTGCACCTATGAATTTCAATGCGGTGACTAGAAAAGTTCTTTCTTATTGTAAGTACAAAGGGGTCTTTGAAAAAACTGGGCTGGCCCCAAATGAAAAACACTGAAAATTGTGTACGTAATAATGGTGGTTTTTTCACCCTTTAAATACAACACAATTACTACAAATTTCTGTATGGTAATATAAGACAAGATGGGGCTTTCAACAAAAAAAAGGTGCACCAAAGGAACAAAAACCCAATTAAATTTTGTACGGATAATAAACTGGTTTTTTGCACCTTGAAATACACCCGAGGTACAAGAAAGGTTCTGTACCTATTGTAAAACAAAGTGGGTCTTTTAACAAAAGGGCTGCAAAAATGAAAAAAAAAATAATTAAATCGGTTGGATAATAAAAGGTGGGTTTTGCACTTCAAATACACCTGCAGTTACTAGAAAAGTTCTGTATCCTAATTAAGTACAGGTGCACAAAATACAAGGTCTATTTCACCCCAAAAATGTTAAAAAAAAAGCCATTTCAAAACGATTAAAGCAGTACACAAAAACACAATATCACTCTCCTTTCAAAGCCTGCCCTTTTGCTGTGTTGCCCGCCCCCCCCCCCCCCCCACCCCCGCTTGTACAGCCTAGATGCTTTTTTCAAATGCTCAGTTAAACTAACTAAAAACTGAAATTCTCTAATCTCCTATGTTAAAAGTTCACAGCTAAAAGCATAGTTTCCTGTGAACAAAGAAAAACTGTGTGCTGAGCGTATTCAGGGGAAAACTGACTAAGCCCCTGCTCTTTGAGAACAGACACCATGATTGAACAGGGGGGTGTTCTATGTAAAACGAGGTCATGTGATTTTTACCATACAATCACGTCATAATCGCACACCCAGTCACCTGCTCTTTCTCAAAAACTGATTTGCGGGCCCCCAAAAATGACAAAGCGGAAAAAATCGGATTTTTAATAGATTATACGCAGATTCTCCCCAAAATTATGGTGATCGGAAAATTCCGATCAACCTAAAAACCGTGCCGATTTCAACTTTGTCGATTATAATCGCTCAACACTACTTATAACATATCTGCTGCCTGCCTTGAACCTTCAACCTTGTGTTGATTATGAAAGAACTCCACTTTTGGACTGTTTCACTACATTTCCTGTCTACTTTTTAGAGTCGGACACGTAAATTACCCCCCCCCCCCCCCCCCCCAAACTAAACCCTGGGGGACTAAAGCCACTGCTTGTCTCTGAAAATTCATAACAGTCCACACATAGAAGAATATAAAGCAACTACATACCCTTTTTTCCCAAAAAATAAGAAGGTCTTTTTATTAATTTTTTGCTCCTAAGGATGCACAATTTCTTATTTTCGGGGGTTGTGTTTTTTTTCCATAAACAAGAATTCACTTTATTGTTGGCAAAATAAATAATTAAATATCTGCCCCTGTCATCACAAACATCCAGAACCAGCCAAACCCCTCAGTGTGCTGTCCCTACATGTAGTAGTGAGAAACTCAGATACCCTGTACAAGATTGCAGTCACCCCCCCCCTGCACAGCGGTATGTTCCACAGCTTCCTGTGGGATCTACTGACTTGAAAAATTGAAAGTAAAAGCCTTTACCTTTTTATAGTGAGCTAAATCCTTGGATTTTTAAATGACTGCTTTGAGAAGTTTACATTTCTCTACTCCCCAATTTGTGTGTTTTTGTGTGGAGGTGATGGGTGCTTTGTAGAAATGCTGCCGCTGGGTCTTTTTTTTAGAAAAGGCCTTATATTTTGAGTTTGAAAAAATTCCACTAAGTCTTATTTTCGGGGGAAACAGGGGTAGCTTATTGTAATTAAGCAGGATGTAAATAAAGGAGATACAGGGGGGAAAAAAAGGTTTTTGTCGCCACCAATTTGTGCAAGTTTCCCACTTAAAAAAAAGGGAAAGAGGCCTTAATTAAATCATAGGTAGATCTAAAACTATGAGAGACAAAATAGAAAACAAACCCAGAAAAAACATTTTTGTTTTGGAAAGAATTTATTTAAATTTAATTTTGAGAAATAAGTATTTGGAAATAACAAAAGTTCATCTCAATACTTTGTTATTTATCCTTGTTGGAAATGACAGGGGTCAAACTTTTTTCTGTTGTTTTTCAAAAGGTTGGCACACACTGCGGGTATGTTGGCCCATTCCCCCTACAGATCTCCTCTAGAGTAGTGAGTTTTGGGCTGTCGCTGGGCAACAGGATTTCAACCCCCTCTAAAGGTTTTCTTTTGGGTTGAGATCTGGAGCCGGCTAGAAAAAATCCAGGCCCTTGAAATGCTTCTTTGAACCCAAACTCCTTCGTTCCCCTGGGGGTTTTGCTTGGGACATTGTCATACTGAAAGACCCCAGCCCGTTTCATTTTTTAATGCCCTTGTGATGGAAAGGGAGGTTTGCATAAAAAATCTTGATACAGGCCCCCAAGGCCCAAAATCCCCCAAAACTTTCTTTATTACAGGGATCACTTTTTTTGGTCCCTTTCAGAGAAAAAATCCCCAAAGCAGGGTGTTCCACCCCCCCCCCCATGGGGTGTTTTTTGATGCAGTGGGTTTAAAAATATGACATTAAGAATATACGGATAATGTGTGTTTTAAGTTTTTGGAGCAACTCAGATTCATCTCCCCCAAAAAAACGAGTTTTGTTTCTACCAAAAAAGTTCTACTTGGTTTCATCTGACCCTATGACCTTCTCCCAAAAACCTTTGGATCATCCAAAAAACCTTAGCAAACTTCAGACAGGCCCAGAAATGTATGGCTTAAGCAGAGGGACATCTGGCACTGCGGTCTGAGTCCCTGGCGGCGTAGTGTTACTGATGGTAGCCCTTTTTTACCCCTTGGGCCCAGCTCTCTGCAATCTTCCAGGGCCCCTTGTGGTTCTGGGATTTTTTGCTCACCCTTTTGTGAAAATTTTGCCCTTGGTGGGGGCCCCCGCTCGAGGGAGTTATTTTTTGGTCTTGCATTCTTCCATTTTCTAATTATTGCTCCCAAATTGATTTCTTCACCCAAGCTCTTGCCTGTTGCAGATTAGGGGGTTCCCAGCCTGGTGCAGGGCTGCAATTTGTTTTTGGGTCCCTTTGACACTATTTGGTCTTCTCTTCACCATAGTGGAGTTTGGAGTGTGACTGTTTGAGGTTGTGGACAGGTGTCTTTTACACTGATAAAAAGGGTTTAAACTGTGCCATTACTCATGTAATGAGTGGGGGACAGAGGGCCTCTTAAAGAAGAAGTTACGGGCTGTAGAGCCAGAAATCTTGCATGTTTGTGGTGACCAAATACTTATTTTCCACCTAATTTTCTAAATTTTGTCTTCATAGTTAAGGTCTACATGTGTCAATTACAGGCCTCTCATTTTTTTAGTGGGAGTACTTGCACAATTGGGGTAATAAATATTTTTTCCCCATGTAGCATTATAACGGAGTAATGAATACAAATTAGAGCAGTCAGAAAGTGGGCCATGGCCCATAAAAATTAGTTTCCAGCTTCTTACTATAATGCATGTGACAAACTAAAAGGGTCACTAGATGTGAAACTAAAGTTACATGTACCCCTTCAGCATACACACTTGCTTGAGAAAGAAGAAGGTCCTATGAAATGTTGTATCAGAGGGAGGCCGATACTTTTTTATTCCATTAATGGATAACTATTTTTACATTTTTTTTTTACAGCTAATAAGGTATTAGCATATTCCTGTATGCTAATTTTAATTTCTTCTGCCAGTTGACACAGTTGCGTCAAGAAACACATTTGTGCCCTGTCAGAGGCTGACTATACAGCAGTCTGGGGCATCTAGATCCCCAGGACTGAGTAAAAAAATTCCCCCGGCCAGGAATTTTGTGGGCCCATGGGGGCAGGGGGAAACTCTTTGTTCATGCCGCAGTCAGAAACTGCGACTATCAATGGGTTAACACAGGGTCAGAACTACAGGGGCCCCCGGGCATACACAGAGCTGCTCTAGGGAAAGGACCACAAAAACCCCCTCTGGAGGCAGCGATGTTAAGGCGTCATTAAGTGGTTAATAAACAGACCTTCCTCAATGAAGATGAATCTGACATAATTCCACTTTAGGGTATGTTCACACAATTTTTGCGGGGTAAGTACGCGCCCCAAAAAACATCTGTGCTTCGGGAGCTCGCGCTGATCGGGTGCACTGGTTGCATTTGCAACTGAGCCCGGGTGCCATAGGGACCCAACAGCCTATCAGCTGCAGTTGAGGACTTGAGTACTATAAATGGCACGTAAGAGAGGGGAAGGCGACCACTACAAAATTTTCTTTGGGGCCCAGAAATCTTAAGCTACACCTTTAAACGGAGGCGGGACTGAGCTGACACAGTGAAAGAACACACCTGCATTAGGGTTGTATTAGCAGCATTAGGGTGCTTTCACACGGTGCGTTTTTTTATGCATTTTTTTACATGTTTTTTGATGCGTTTTTTGTGCAGAAAGAATTAATTGCTATGCCTTCCTGCACAAAAAACGCATCAAAAACATGCCAAAAACGCACCGTGTGAAGACACCCTTAAGGGCCCCTGGGCAATGCAGTGCCTGGGACATTACACCAAGCCACTCCTCTATCTACACCCAGCCGAATGACAAAGGGGATGGAGCTACTTAGTTATGAGGAAAGGCTAAAAGAATTAAACCTATCTAGTCTTGAGAAAAGATGGCTATGGGGAGACATGATTAATTTATATTATATTTATATTAACTACAAAAAGTATGGAGAAATGTTATTTCATGTAAAACCCTCTCAAAAGACAAGGGGACATTCCCATTTTCTGGAGAAAATAAGGATTCAATCTCCAGAGGAGATTTGAGAACTGTGAATCTGTGGAATAGCCTGCCCGAGGAGCTGGTCACAGCAGGAACAGGCAAGGGCTTCAAGAAAGGCTTAGATAACTACTTACTACTAAATAATATTAATACTGATATAGACATATAATACATCTAGATCCAGTCTGATGCCAATTTTGGGATCAGGAATTAAATCTTGCATTGGGTCAGATTGGTTCTTGCCTTATGGATTTCAAGTTTTCAACAGTCGGGGAAACAAAGCTTAAAGAGAACCTGTCACATAGATTATGCCCCCCTTGCTGAGGACAGCACAAGCTAGTGACAGACATGCTGTTTCCACCACTGTGTCCCTTATTCTGTAAAATTCAGAAGTTTTAGAGTATTTAGTGCTGAAATCTACAGTTTTCAACCAGTAAAGAGTCATGAAAAGAGTCTGTTTAATTCATGCCCCGCCCACCTGAGGCTAGTCCTGCCCACCACACAACTGGTTAATCTATTACATTGAATAGGTAGAAACATGTGAATAACTGCCAAGTGGGCAGGGCTAGCCTTGGGTGGGTGGGGCTAACACCTGCTCATGAATAAGCTGGACTCTTTTCTGGCTGAAAACTACAGCTTTCAGCATTAAATACTCTGAAACTACAGCATCTTACAGAATAAGGGACACAGTGCTGGAAATCACATGTCTGTCACTAGCTTGTGCTGTCCTCAGCATGGGGAGCATAATCTATGTGACAGATTCCCTTTAAAAATCCCCTCTACCCCTTCCTTCTTCCACATCATTCCCCACCTCTGGATGGACTTTTTTTCAACTGTATTAACTATGTAACTATAACATTACACCAGGTCATCCGTCTAACTATGGCCAAGCACATGATATCACACTTGACCATGCCTCTAACCACAACCAAGAACACCTACTCATGCCCAGTTTCCTCTTGCAGACCAGTGCTAAAACAACAGTGGTGTTACTAGGGTCTATAAAGATGTATTTCTATAAAATAATAAATTTGGTATAAATACAGTTCATACAAAGGTGGATAGGTATGTAGGGCAACAGGTACTTAGGAGCCCAAATAAGTGAGGCAATGACTACTGAACAGGAGTGATCACTAGGCACTTGAAGGTGGAAACCTATGCTGAGGAGCGGAGTCTAAGGGGCCTCTGGTCTTCACCAGAGCCCACCGCAAGGCCGGTTGGTCTTGCTGCGGGAAACCTCCAGGTTGCTACCCCTGGTGTAAGTCCTTGCGGTGACAGCTGAGGAGCATGGTACAGAAGAATGAGGCAGAGGCATAGTCAGAACACGGGCAATCAGTCAGGACAGGTAGCAAAGAAGGCAAGGTCAGGAACGGAGCAGGAGGAAATGGCAACAGGAAAGCAAACCAAAGAAATGAGCAGGAATGGTAGCATGAGGAAACGACACCAACAACTGAAAACAGGGTGCTTGGAGAGTAATCCCTAAAAGGCACATGTCCAATGTGGCTGGCTGGGAAAAAAAAACATGTCCATCAAGTTCAACCAAGGGTAGGGAAAGACACGGACAAAGGGAGGGAGACAGGGAGTTTCCGAAGCTCAGTCTCCCCACTAATGAAGACCCCAGAACCCACAAGGCAAAAACCATTCTGCCCCAAGGAAGATTCCATTCCCAATCCCAGAGTTGCCACCAGACTGGATCTTGATATTTTACATGTTTGAATATTATTTTACACTTTTGAATATTATTTAGTTATAAAAGCCTTTCTTGAAACTTTCAACTGTTCCTGCTATGACCTGCTGTGATTCACATTCTCATGGTGAAGAAAGCTTTTCTCCTCCTTTTTTCTCTAAGCAAATGGAGTGTCCCCTTGTCTTTTGAGAGGGTTTTACATGAAATAGGTTTCCCCCATACTTTTTGTAGGGGCCATTTATATAGTTATATAAATTAATCATGTAAAACTAAATAAGTTTCATTCTTTTCACCTCTCCTTATAACTAAGATGCTTCATTCCCCTTATTAGTTTGGTTGCACATCTTTGCACTATCTCGAGCTCCATTACATCCTTTCGGTAGACTGGAGCCCAGAACTGAACAGCATATTCCAGATATGGCTGCACCAATGCTTTATACAGTGGTAATATTACATCCCTGTCCCATGAGTCCATGCCTCTTTTAATACACACCAATATCCTGCTGTTCTGTGATCTATGATCTACAAGTACACCCAGATCCTTCTCAATGAGCGATTCACTCAGTTCTCACCCTCTAGGACAGGGGTCCTCAAACTACGGCCCGCTGCCACCTGCGGCACCGGCGGTGGCAGCGGCAGAGCCGCAGTCCTGAGTTGCTGTTGCTCTCTCTATAAGCTGGCCCCTGCCATCGCGCTGCTTGCGATGCCTAACATCACTTGTCACCGGCCACAGCACCTCCCATATGATGGGAGGTGCCGTGGGCGGTGACAGGTAATATGAGCCACGCAACAGCAGGGGTCAGCTTCGGGGGGCGGACACTGTGCAGCGCAAGGGAGGTGCTTGAGGGCGGACATTTACAATATATGGGAGGTGCCTGTGAGTGGCAGAGGGCAGACATTCTGTGTATACATAGCACAGTGTCCGCCCTCCACCACTAACAGACCTCTCCTATATATTGTAAGTGTCCGCCCTCAAGCACCTCCCGTCCGCTGCAGAGTGTCCCCCACCAACAGTTGTCCCCGGCGCTGCCGCTACCCGCCGCCGATCGTTAGGGTCCTAAGTCGATACCGATCACTAAGGTACCGGCTTAGGACCTTAGCGATCGGTGATGGCAGCGGCGCCGGGACTAACTGGATGTGTGTCCGCTGGACGCACATACAGATAGATGCTTCTGCGGAGCGGAGCAGGGGCTCTCCGCTCTGCAGATTACTCTGGTGAGACGCAGGAAGGATGCGCCTCACCAGAGTCCACAGCACGGGCGGCGTGAGCGTCATCACGCTGCAGCGCGGCCTGGTGACGTCACGCTGCCCGAAGAAGAAGCCCGGGAGCAGCGACAGCGGCGGGGAGCCAGGTAAGGAGAGTGAAGTCAGTTTTTTATTTTTAATTATCTCTACACCTGCTGGGGGGGCCCAATTCTACCTACTTCGGCTAGGGGATCTAATTCTACCTACGTCTGCTGGGACACCTAAATTCACCTACACCTGCTGGGACACCTAAATTCACCTATACCTGCTGGGCCACCTAAATCTACCTATACCTGCTGGGCCAATAATAAATTGGGTATCACTGTAATTGTATCGACCCACAAAGTAAAACTTTTTTTTAAAACTATATTCCGGCCCTCTAATGGTCTGAGGGACCGTGAACTGGCCCCCCGTCTAAAAAGTTTGAGGATTCCTGCTCTAGGACATATGACGCCTGCAGATTTTTAGTATCCAGGTGCAGAACTTTACATTGATCCATATTGAATCTCATTTGCCAAGTGGATGCCCAAACACTCAGTGTTCCAGGTCTTCTTGCAAGTTATGAACATCTTTCATATATTGCACTATACTACATAGCTTGGTGTCTGCAAAAATGGACACAGCAGTATTAATTCCCATCCCCTATATCATTAATAAATACATTGTACAAAAGAGGACCAAGCAATGAGCATTGGGGTCACCACTTATAACCGGGCCCATTCACAGTAGGAATCATTTACCACCACTCTCTGAGTACGATTCGATTACACACCGTTATTTCTAACCCAATAGATTTTCATTTTCCCAATAAACGCTTATGCGGGACAGTGTCAAACGCCTTTGCAAAGTCTAAAAACACAATATCCACAGCCGCCCCGCTATCCAGACTTCTTCTCACCTCTTCATAAAAACAGATCAGATTGGTCTGACAACTTCTGTCCTTAGTAAAACCATGCTGGCAATCACTTACTGTATAATATTATAGTCAGTCACGTTATTCTGTATATAGTCCCTTATAATCCCCTCACACAGTTTCCCCACAATAGATGTTAAATTTACTGGTCTATAATTACCTGAGTAAGACCTAAGACCTAGAGCCATTTTTGAAGATGGGAACTACATTTGCCTTGTGCCAGTCTCCGGGCACTATACCAGTCACCACAGAATCACTAAATATCACATACAGGGGCACAGAGATAACCGAGCTGAGCTCTTTAAGAACTCTAGGGTGTAAGCCATCTGGGCCTGGGGCCTTAATCACATTCAGTTTATGTAACGTGTCTTGGACCATTTCTACACTCAGCCAATTTATTATATCAGTTGCTATTTTAACAGTACTGGCACCACCTACCTCTGCACTAGGCCTGCCCACATCTGTTCTGGCCCCGTCCTGATCAGTACTGACACCACCTACCTCTGCACTGAAGCCGCCCCCATCAGCTACTTTCTCCTCATTTGTATATACAGAGCTGAAGAACCTATTTAGCAGCTCTTCTTTCTTCTTCTGATCGCCAGTGATCAGTTCCTCATTACTGTTATTTAAGGGTCTTACATGCTCTGACTGTGGCTTTTGGGCATTTATATGTTTCTTGGGATTTGTTTTGCTGTCCTTGGCCACTTGCCTTTCATTTTGTATTTAAGCTGACTTTATCACTTTTTTATTATTCTCTGAGTTAAATGCATGGCTGAAGTTTGTACAAGGGTTTGTACAAGACTGGGTTTAGAAGAGACGGAGGTAACCAGGTACCGGTTAAAGGTTAGATACCCAAAGGTGTATGTTTCTAGCAGAGAGCGAGACATGATCTCTGGAATGGAAAACAGGCAGACTCCTGTTTTTGGACAGACGGCTTTTTGATGAGGACAGAGGCCTGCCGAAGGATTTGGCGGGCTTGTTGCCATATTAGCTGGAAGTTGTGTAACTGCGAATTGACCGTTGGGACATCTGTGGTGGCTGGAACAAGACAAGGGAGCTGAGGATGTTGACCAAAGACTATGTGGAAGGGTTATCCCTCAAGGTCTTGCTGGAATAATTGTTATATGGAAATTCCACCCAGGTTAGCAGGGCCACCCAGTCATCTCGATGTGCAGACACAAAGTGGTGAATGTAGTCTCCTAGTGTTTGGTTCACCCATTCCACCTGGTCATTGTATGGGGATGGTATGCCAAGGTAGAGCTTTATCTGGAGCTTGGAACATAGGGCATGCCTGAATCAGCAGGTAAGCTGCATCACTCAAATGGAAGATGTGAAGAAGGAAGAGAGAGACCAACTTAGCCGCAGACAGAAGACCAGCAAAAGGAATGAAGTGCACCATCTTCAAAGAGCGATCCACAATGACCAAGATCACAGAGCAGCCCAGGGAGGACAGTAGATCGGTAACAAAGTCCATAGCAATATGGGTCCAAATAGTTTTAGGCACTGGTAGAGACTGTAGAAGACCAGTGGGCTTCTGATATTAAATTCTTGTGAAGACAAGCAGAACAAAGTCCTTAACATCCTGTGCGAGAGTAGGCCACCAGTAGTGCCAAGAGACCAGGTTGAGGGATTTGCAGATAGTAGGTAGCCCCGCAAACAAATTAGGTAGACAGGAAGGTATGTCCCCGTTAGGTAGATATAAGATAGATAGATAGAGCGAAAGAGAGAGAGGGTAGGTCAACATTAGCTATGTAGGACCCATTGGATAAATAGGCAGATAAGTGCACCATTAAATAGGTGATCCTCCGTAAGGTTAATGGTTGGTACCCATAAGATAAGAAGATAGTGCTTCTGACAGGAAGTTAGGTAGCTCCCCTGGTTATAGACAGACAGACAGACCTACAGATAGATAGATAGATAGATAGATAGATAGATAGATAGATAGATAGATAGGATCTATCAGTAGGTGGGTAGGTATATAAGTCCTCTCAGTTTGTAGGGAGGTATATAGGTTACTCAGTAGGTAGTTATATAGATACCTTCCTCAGTAGATAGATATTTAGGTCCCCTTAGTAGGTAGGTAAGTATATAGGTCCTCTCAGTACATAGGAAGGTATATAGTCCCTCCTTAGGTGTCTGTATAGGCCTCTCATTAGGTAGGTATTTAGGCCCCCTCAGTAGGTAGGTAAGTATATAGGCCCACCAGTAGGTAGGTAGGGAGGAATATAGTCCCCCATTCGATTGCTAAACAATCCCCTATGTAGGTAGCTATATACAGTGTCGGACTGGGGTGCCTAGGGTCCACAGGTGTAGTTGATTTTAAGGACCCACCAGTTAAGCTGTATCTGGGCCCACCGTTGGAGTTTATTTTAGGGGCCCACCCTAGAGTTCCTATAAAAGACTGTAAATGCTTCCTATGCTCTGCCCTTTTGCTGTTTGCCTCTCTTTCTATGCTTTTTTGCCTCATTTGAAGATTTATATGTAATTAAAAAACATCTCCAGGTCTACCATGCTCAGGAGCTCACTGTGGGTTTCTTCTATTCTCCTGTGGGCCAGTCCGAGCCTGAGTATATATGCACCCTCAGTAAATAGCTATATAGGGCCCCTCAGGTAGGAAAGGATATAGACCTCCCTCGGTAGGCCTCTAGTATGTAGGTAGGTATATAGGCCCCCAGTAGGTAGGTAGGTAGTTACACAGGGGCCCCTTAGTATGCAAGTAGATAGATAGGTACATAGGCCCCCTAGTAGATAGGTGGGTATATAGGGACCCCTAGAACTTAGGTAGGCATATAGGCACCCCTAGTAGTTAGGTGTGTATATAGAACCCTCTAGTAGGTAGATAGGTGTATAGGGTCCCATATTAGGTAGGGATATAGTTCCCCCATAGTATGTAGGTATTTAGCGGTCCCCATTTGAAGGTTGGTATATAGGTCCTCTCAGTAGGTAGGTATAGAGGGTTTCCCAATAGGTAAGTAGGTATATAAGGCCCCCTAGTAAGTAGGTGGATATATAGGGCCACCTAGTAGGTAGGTATATAGGGTACTAACATTAAAAATAAAATAAAAAATACTCACCTCTTCCTGTTCCCTGTCTAACACTTCTGGTTTGAGTCCAGTGCAGGCAGCGTAACGCTGCTCCCGGCATCTTCTAGGTCATACATCTAAGGCCTGGTCAATTAGGACTAGAGCCTAGAACAGGTCTCGGCGCAGGTGGTGTGATGACATCACTACATCATGCAGCAGCAAACTGTATCATTCTGTATCTGAATTTATCTATTTTTGGAATGCTGGTTGTTATCCATTAATGGTATGATGGTTTTATCCATTCACAGAATGCTGGTATTATCTAGCTGATGTACGGTTGTTTTATCCGGTCATGGCATGGTGGTGTTATCTAGCTGATGTATGGTTGTTTTATCCATTCATGGGATCGGTGTCTTTATCCAGTTACAGTAAGGGGTTTATGTTACCCCAGTCACTTTTTGGGGAGGGGGTTATCTACCCAGATGAAAATGGCTTTTATCCAGTTTTGGTTAGGGGTTTTTTTCCGAAACAGTATGTTGGTGCTACTTAGAGCGGTATAGAATGTAATCCATTTCAGGGTTATGGTGTGTTAAAAGCTTATGAAATGGTCTTTTTAAACCATCTCGTTTTGGGGGGTTGTTAACAGTTACAATATGGGCCCGGGGCCGGATTTGGAAAAAAAAACACCCCTTTGGGAAATAACCCCCAGCACCCCACATACAATATCCCTTAAAAAAGGCCCCTTGTTCTGCCCCTCCCCACTTTCAAAAAAAAAACTACATTATAAAGGTTCTTTCACAGGGGAAAATTTTTGGGCATTTTTTTATGTTTTTTTTGGTGCATTTTTTTGCGAAAGGCAGGGGCGGGGTTTAATGCTGTACATTTCTGCAAAAAAAAAAAAACGATCAAAAAATCCCAACAACCGGCTCTGTGTGAAACCCCCCCCAAAACCCCCAATAAAGGGAAGAAAGGGAAACAGGGGTTTCCCAGAGAATCCCCTCGTAAAAGGGGCATTTTGTGCACTTGCTTTACAACCCGGGAAAACCCCAACCTGAATTTACAAAAATCACCACAAACCTACAACCCCCCAACCCCCGTAGCAGGTCACCTAACATAAATACAGCATGTTTCCCATCACAAAAAGAAATTTTTGCCCCCTGCAGCAGGGACTCACAGGAGACGTCATCTCTGACAGGATTTTTTTCCTTTTTCTTTTTTTCTCTTTCCCGGCCCCAAAACCCCCATGTGTCCCCTTTTCTGATGAGTTTTTTCCCCTTTCCCTTTTTTTCTCTTGGGCCGGTACAGAATGCATTTTCTTCTTCTCCGGTTTACTATCGTCCCCGTAGAAAAATTTCCACAAAATACACTTAGCCCTCTCTTTTCCAGCACTTTTTCCCATAAAATTTCCCCCAAAAAGCGTACCGACAACCCCCAGTAAAAGCCAGGTAATGGGGTGGGCCCCCCGTAACTAGCCATTTGTGGGGCCCCCCCAAATAATTTTGCCCGTTTGCCATTCTGCCCCCCGAAAATGCCAGTTAGCTTTTGGCCCCCGGGGCCTTTTCCCCCCCGGCTAAATTTTTCCCCTCAGGGCGGGGGAAAAAATTTGTCCCCTCCCCCCCCCCCCCCGTAAAAATATGGCGGGGGCAGTGTATCCCCATTTTAAAACCCAAAACCAAAAAAATACAAAAAAGCTTTTCCCAAAAGTTGGGAAATTTTTAAAAATACTAAATAATTGTCCCCCACAGTTTTCCAATAACACCGCTACAAACCAAATCCCAAGACCACAAGACCCCATAAACACCCCAACACACTGACCCAATTTAAAACCCCCACACCTTACCACATATCACCCCACAAGTGACTAATTATACAAATTTACCCCTTACGAGTATAAAAACCATTATACTACAACTAATATTACCGCCATACATGACCATACAGAAAAGGAAATTAACCCGTGTACACGGGGTTTCCTGCAATTTTTAAATAATTACAGAAAATTTATATCTGGGAACTTAACAAAAGCTCTCTAAAAGGGGTTGTTCTTTTTCTCTTCTTCTTTTTTTCCCATTTTTTCCCAAAACGCCATGATGATACTCCCAAACTCTTAAACAAAAAAAATTTTTACAAAAAACCCATTTTTAAGATCCCCTAAATTTTTTCACACTCCTCCCAAATTCCTATTTTTCTAAAAAACCCCTCCATCTATGCACCATATGGTAGCCATGTAATTGCCCATTTGAAGCCAGGGTAGTCCCCCCTTTTGGGCCGGGTTGATCCCCCCTGAAGCCAGTGATGCCCCCTGTAGTCAGTAAATCCCCCCCTTGTACCCAAAGGGGAATGCCCCCTGAAGCCAGAAAGTTTGCCCCCCTGTACCCGTGGGAACCCCCCTTTTTCCCAAGGTGAGGGCCCCCTTGTAGCCGGGTTGTTTTGCCCCCCCCTTGGTTTGTAGCCAATAAATGCCCCCCCTTGTAGCCAATGATGCCCCCCCCTTGTACCCCTTTTAAATTGCCCCTGAAGCCGTGTTTCCCCTTTGTAAAAAAAGATCCCCTCCTGTACCAATGAACCCCCCCCTGTAGCCAGTGTTTCCCCCCCCCTTGTCCCCAAATTGAGCCCCCTGAGCCAAAAATTTGCCCCCCGGTACCCAGTGTTTCCCCCCTTTTAGCCATTGATGGCCCCCCTTTTGCCAGTGATGCCCCCCCCTTGTAGCCAATGATGCCCCCTTTACCAATAAGGGCCCCTGAAAATGTGTTTCCCCCCTTGGGGTTTACCCAGTGATGCCCCCCTGAGCCAATGATGCCCCTGTTACCAGTGACCCCCCCTTTTTACCCCAATGTTTCCCCCCGTACCCCAATAATCCCCCCCTGTAAAACAGTGATCCCCCCCCTTGTACCCAAGGGATGCCCCCGGGCCCAGTGATGCCCCCCTTGTCCCAGTGACCCCCCCACTTGTACCCTTTTTGGGGTTTTTTCCCCCTGTAGAAAAAATTTTTTCCCCCTGTACCCAGTGTTGCCCCCCCTTGAACCAATGATGCCCCCGTACCCCAGTGATGCCCCCCCTTGAAACCAATAATCCCCCCCTGAAACCCCCAGTGATTGCCCCCCCCCTTGAAAAGGCCAAGGGATCCCCCCTTGTGGGCCAGTGATGCCCCCCCCTGTAATTAAATTTAAAAAAAAATAAAAAAAAAAAACATTGGGTTCCCAAAAAAATCTGGGTTCCGCGCGGTCCAGCCCCGGGGGGAGCTGTAAACGGTGTAAGACGGGGGGAGGGTTCATCACTTTTGTTTAACGCTGCTTGCAGTTTCCCAGGGAACCCCCTCGGGGGGGAAAGGGAATTTTCCCGGGCCTCTGCCCCCCCGGGGGGGGAACGCAGGGGTCACAGGGGTTGTGGGGGAAAAGGGCCCCCCCCCGGGGCCCCCCCTCCCCGACACACGGGTTTTACGGGGGGGAAAGAACAAGAGGGGGAACCCCAAAAAAATTCCTCCCGCCCCCTCCCCCTTACGGGGAAAGCTGCGGGGCCTCTGCGCTTTTAAATCCCGCGCAGAGTCGGGGGGCCCTTTTCCCCCGGAAAAGGGGCGGGGGCGGAGGGGCCCGGGCGCCCCCCCTCGGGTAAAGGGGAAGCCCCCGGGCCCCGGGGGCGGTCGCCCCCCTCCCCTTTTCCCCCTGGGGAAAAAAACCCCTGGCAAGGGGTTGCCCCCTTTTTAATTGGGGCCCATTTAAAAGGCTGGGGCTCCCCCAGTAATTAGCCGGGGTAAGGGGGCCGGGAAAAATTTTAAGCAGGCGGGGCCCAGAATGAAACCCCGGGGCCGGGGGGGCCAGTTTTGAAAAACAGAAAGGGGGGCCCAGTATATAAGGGGGGCGGGGGCCGTATAAAAGGGAAGGCAGGGAAAATTTTCTTTTGGGGCGGGGGCGGGGGCCAGTAAAAACCCAAGGCGGGGGAACCATATTATGGGCAACGGGGCCCCAATTTTAAAACGAAAGGGCAGGCCAGTATAAAAAACGGGGCGGGGGCCCACTTAAATGGGGGTGGGGCGGGGGGCCAGTATATAGGCAGGCGGGGGCCACTATGTACCCCCAGGGGGGGGAAAAGTATAAAAAGCGGCCCGGGCCCCTTAAAAAGGTGGGGGCGGGGGGTAGATATTTTTGGGGCGGGGCGGGGGCCAGTATATGGGCAGTTTGGGGCCCCGGGAAATTATATAGGCGGGGGGGGCCCAAACTTATAAAAAAGGCGGGGGCCCGGGTATATGGGCCCAAGACGGGGCCCATTTAAAAGGGTGGGGGCCCGGGGGCCGTATATGGGGCGGGGGCCAGGGGGGCATTTATATAGGTACCCGGGGGGGGGAAGAAATATAGGGGGGGGCAGGGGGAGTATAAAAGGTGGGGGCGGGGGCCGGGTATTTTGGGGGTAGACGGGGGCGTATATAGGGGGGGAAAGGGGCAGTTTTTAAGGTGGGGCCGGGGGGTTTAAAAAGGGTTTGGGGCAGGGAAATAAATACCCAGGCGGGGGGCGGGAAATATAGGCTTCCCCCAGTATAATGAAAAGGGCAGGGCAGTAAAATAGCCGGGGCGGGGCCCAAAAAAGGGGCGGGGCGGGCAGTTATAGGGGGGCAAGGGCTGATAAAAGGTGGGCCGGGGCAGTAAATAGGTGGGTTTTGGGACGGGGGCAGATATTATTTTAAAGGCGGCCCCGGGCTTTATATAAAAGGTGGGGGCCCGGGCCCGTATATATGGGGCCCCACCGGGGGGCGCTATGGGGGTTAGGCGGGGGGCCCCGGTTTTACAGGTAGGTGGGAGCGGGGTTTATAGGCGGGGCGGGCCCAGAAAAATTAGGTAGTAGGGGGGGCCCCAAGTAAATGGTGGGGCGGGGGCAGTATTTTTAGGTAGGTAGGCGGGGGCAGAATATGGGGCAGCCGGGGGGCATTTGTATTGGGGGGAAGGGGGCAGTATATGGGGTTAGGTGGGGAAGGCAGAAATTATAGGTGGGGATGGGGCGGGGGGCTTGTTAAAAGGTGGGGCCCGGGGGCCAGGGCCCGTATTTTGGGTTAGGGGGCCGGGGGTTTTTAAGGGGGCGGGGGGCGAAAATTTGGGTTTGGGTTTTGGGGCATGGGCAGTTTATGGGGAAAGGGGAAAGGTTTATAGGTGGGCAGGCAGGGTGTTTTATAGGTGGGGCGGGGGCCCCGGGGTATATGGGTTTGGGGTAAGGCTTGGGGGGGCAGTATTGGGGGGCGGGGCGGGGAAAAGTATATGGGGTAGGAAGGCAGTAATAGGTAGGTAGGTAGGGGGGGCCAGTATATGGGGCCAGGGGGGGGGCCAGGGAGTTATAGGAAAGGGTAGGGGCGGGAATTTTTATAGGAAAGGTAGGGCAGTTATGGGGTAGGGGGGGCCCTAGTAGTTGAAAAAAAAAAAAAAAAACCAATTTCCCTTAACCTTTGTTGTCTCTCCCCTTTCTTTTCTTTTTTTTCCCCTTCCCCCGGGGAAGGGCCCCGCGATTTTTTTTTTTCATTGGGGGCCCTTTCCCCAAACGGCCCCTCCGGGGGATTAAAAACTTTCCCAGGGGGGAAAAGCCGGGGAGGGGTTGCATGGGGGGTTTCTTGTCCCGGGGCCGGGGGCCCCATTTTTTTGGGCGAAGGGGGGGGCCTTTTGGGGCCCCCCTGGCCACGGGGGTTTTAAAGTCCCCATTATTGACCTTTTGGGGGCCCCTTTTTAACCTGGGGCAGGTGGACTGGGGGGGCCCGCCGGGGGAAAAAAAAACACTGGGGCCCCCTGGGCGGGGCCCCCCAAACCCCATGGGGTTTGGGGGGGCCCGGGGCCCCCCAGCGGCCCCCCCCGGGAAAAATTCCCCGGGTTTTTGGGCCCCTATGAGCGGGTTTCCGGACCCCCCCCGTTTTTAAAAAATTTTCCTTTTTCTCGCCCCTTTGGGGCCATTTTCAAAAAATTTTAAAACCCTAAAAAAGGTTTTGCTTTCACACAGAGAAATTTTTGGGGTGCATTTTTGATGGGGTTTTTTTGGTTTTGCTTTTTTCGTGCGGGAAAAAGGCAGGGGTATTTAAAAATCTTACTTTTTCTGCAAAAAAAAAAAAGCATAAAAAATGCCCCAAAAAACGGGCCTTTTGTGTAAAGGGGCCCCCAAAAACACAAGCAAAAAAAAAAAAAAAAAGAGGTGCGGAAAAAAAAACCCCTCATCAAATATTTCGGGGTGGGGCCCCTTTTTTTTAAAATCGGGGGAAACAAGCCCACCGGGCCCACTCTAAAAGCACCAAAAAAAAAACCTTTAAAAAAACCCCAAACCCTTTCCAAAAAATCCCCAAATAGTCGGGTTCCCCAAAATCACTTTGGTTTTTACAGAAATTTGTTTTGAAAAAAACGGGAAAAAAAAAAGACCCCTGAAAATCAGGGGGACTCACGGGGGGGGGGACCTTTCTCTGAGGGGGGTTGTTCTCTTCTTTTTTTTCTTTCCCATCTGCCCCCAAAAAACCCTCCATGAGGGTTTTTTCCCTGATGGGGGTTTCTCTTCTCCAAATTTGGGCCTTTTTTTTCCCCTTTTTTTTTTTCCTCCGTTAAAGTACAGCAGGGAAAAATGTCTTTTTCCCCCGGTCACAAACTCTTTTCCCTGTAAAAATTTCCCCAAAAAAAAACATCTTAGCCTTCCTCTCTTTCCCCACCCCAATTTTTTCCTAATAAAATTCCCCCAACTCTGAAAAAAAATTCCCCATCCATAGAGCCCCAAAAATTAGTAATAGCCCCCTTTTTTGGTGCCCTGCACAGAAATTTGTACCCCAAACATTTTATGTTAGACCCAAAAAAAATTGAAAAAAAAAAAAAAAGTCATAAAAAGTGGCAATAAATAGGTAACCCCCATTAGTGGGTATTCAACCCCCCCTATTAGGGGGGAAAAGTTTTAGACCTTAAAGCAGGTCTGGGGCTGTCCCAGGTAATTAGCCGGGGTAGGGCCATATTTTCCCCCGGGGCGGGGCTATTCTTACGGGCGGGGCTAGTTCTTAGGCAGGCAGGGCCTTTCTTAGGCGGGCGGGGGTCAGTAATTAGGCGGGTAGGGCCATTTTAAAAGGCAGGCAGGGCCATTTTGGGCAGGGCAGGATATTTTTTTAGGCAGGCAGGCAGGATTTCCCTAGGCAAAAAAATTTTCCTCGGGGCGAGGTGAAGAAATTTCCCCCCCCCCCCATGTAACAAAATGCCCCCAAATGAAACACTTGATCACCACCCCACCAAATAAAAAATATACAGAAAGCTTTAAACCAAAATTTAGCTACATATAAAAACTGATAATAGTATAACATTTTAAAAAAAAAAAACTGCTACACGAAACCAGAATCCAAACCCCAAAAAACCCCACATTACCAAAACCCAGTGACCGAATAATACCACCACACCTGACCCAATCACCAATAGTGACCAAATACAGCAAAACCGTGACCCACATACCCACCACACAAGGGACGAATAATACAAACTGCCATTATGAATCAAAACCTTTTATACTTCAACCCAATATTACCAGCTAAAAGGGTGGATACCCGTAAAAACACGGGGCTCTGCAGACATAAAAAATGGATACAGTTTTTAAAAAACTAGTGACTCACGGAAGGGCTCTGAAATTTTCTCTTTCTCTTTTTCTTCTTCTCCCCCTCTGTCCCAGACGCCCGAAAAATACTCCCACTCTTTACTTAAAATTTACAAAACAAATTTTTAAGACCCCCTTTACAGCATTTTCCCAACCAATTCCCCATCTCAACAAAAACCCCCATTTTTATAGCATCTCAAAATGGTAGCCATGTAATAGCCCCTGTACCAATAGTACCCCCTTAGGGGAGGTATAGCCCCCGTACCAGTGATACCCCTTAGCCGTGATACCCCCTGTAGCCATTGCGCCCCCCGTAGCCAGTTTTATGCCCCCGGTTTTTCAGTAGATGCCCCCTGTAGCCATGGATGCCCCCCCTGTAGGGCCCGTGAGATCCCCCTGTACCAAGATGCCCCCATTGTAGCAGTGTGCCCCCATTGTTAGCCAGTGATACCCCCCCGTAGCCATAGATGCCCCTGTTATCAGGTGATGCCCCCTTAGCCAGTATGCCCCATGTAGCCCTAAGCCCCCTTTTAGCCAGAGATGCCCCCCGTACCATGATGCCCCCCCCTTTTAGAGGGTGCCCCCCTTGAGCCAGGATGCCCCCGTACCTAGATGCCCCCTGTTATCATAGAAGCCCCCTTTGCCATTAGATGCCCCCATAGCCATATGCCCCCTTCTAGCCAGTGATGCCCCCTTAGCCGTGGGGCCACCCCTGTAGGCCAGAGATGCCCCCTTAGCCATGTCCCCCCTTGTACCCGTGATGCCCCCTATACCCGTATGCCCCCCCAGTAGCCAGTGATCACCCCCTGAGCCAGTGTTCCCCCCTTTACCAGTTTTTTTCCCCCCCTTTTAGCCATGACCCCCTTTTAGCCATGATCCCCCCTTTTAGCCCTGTGCCCCCCTTGTAGCCAGTTGCCCCCCTTGTACCAGTGATCCACCTGTACCATGGCTCCCTTTTAGCCATGTGCCCCCATTGTAGCCGGTGCCCTCATTGTAGCCGTGAGCCCCCCCTTGAGCCAGGATCCCCCCTTGTACCAGTGTGCCCCCCTTGAAGCCCCGGGTGCCCCCATTGTAGCCAGTGTGCCCCCCCCTTTTAGCCTGGATGCCCCCATTTTTTAGCCAGGTGGCCCCCCCTTTTTAGCCAGTGTGCCCCATTGTAGCCCGGATGCCCCCCTGTAGCCAGAGATGCCCCCCCTTTTAGCCATGATGCCCCGCTTGACCCGAATGCCCCCCCCGTAGCCAGTGATGCCCCCCTTGTAGCTGGTTCCCCCTTGTAACCATGAGCCCCTTGCCGTAATGCCCCTGTTATCAGTAAAAACCCTGTAGCCATAGTCCCCCCATTGTAGCCATGGATGCCCCCCTTCTAGCCAGTGATGCCCCCCCCGTAAACCATTTGGGGCCCCCCACTGAGCCAGAGATGCCCCCCTGTTGCCAGTGTGGGCCCCCATTGTAGCCAGTGATGCCCCCCCCTATAGCCGTGAAAACCCCCCGTAGCCAGTGATGGGCCCCCCCGTAGCCAGTGTTTTTCCCCCCCTTTTTAGCCGTTTTTTTCCCCCCTGTAGCCTGTGATGCCCCATTGTACCAGTTGCCCCCCTTTTTAGCCCGTGTGGCCACCATTGAGCCAGGTTTTCCCCCATTTAGCCGTTATGCCCCCTGTAGCCAGTTTGCCCCCTGTAGCCAAAGGGGCCTCCTTGTAGCCAGGTGCCCCCTTGTAGCCATGTGCCCTCATGTAGCCAGGGTGCCCCATTGTAGCCAGTTTTGGCCCCCCTTTTAGCCAGGATCCCCCCTTGTAGCCATGTGCCCCCCCCTTTTAGCCTGGGTCCCCATTGTAGCCAGTGTGCCCCCCCCTTTTTCTTGGCGCCCCCATTGTAGCCCGTTTTGCCCCCCTTGTAGCCTAGATGCCCCCATTGTAGCCAGTGTACCCCCCCTTGAGCCAGTGTGCCCCCCTTGTAGCCGTGTGCCCCCCTTGTAGCCTGGAGCCCCCTTGTAGCCCGTGTGCCCCCAATTTTACCAGTGGCCCCATTGTGCCAGGGGTGCCCCATTGTAGCCAGTGTGCCCCCATTGTTAGCCAGTGTGCCCCCTTGTAGCCAGGATGCCCCATTGTAAACCAGTGTGCCCCATTGTAGCCCGGTGCCCCATTGTGCCATATGCCCCCCTTGTAGCCCGATCCCCCATTTAGCCAGTTTGCCCCCCTTGTAGCCAGGATGCCCCCCTTGTAGCCATGTGCCCCCCTTTTAGGGCCCCCCAAATTTGCCCCCATTTGAGGGCCCCCAAGGGTGCCCCCTTGTAGCCAGGGGTCCCCCCTTGTAGCCCGGTGCCCCCATTTTTAGCCAGGGGCCCCCCTTTTAGCCCGGGAGCCCCCCTTTAGCCAGGATGCTCCCATTGTAGCCATGGGGCCCCCTTTAGCCGGTGGGGGCCCCATTGTACCAGGGGTGCCCCCCTTGTACCAGGGTGCCCCCATTGTACCAGTAATTTCCCCCCCTTTTTAGCCATGATGCCCCTTTTAAGTAATTTTAAAATACAAAAGAGTACCACCCGGCCGCGCGTCCCGGCCGGAGCTGCTCAGCTGGGGCTGCAGAGCGGTGTAAAAAACAGGTATGCACCACGCTGCTTACGCTGCACGCACTCCCCGGGATCTCCTCGGGGGCAGAGCGCCCCCGGGGGGATCGACTTTGGGGGGGCGGGGAGAACTGTGCGCCCCCTGGCCTAATACCGGGGGGGAAATCCCGGACGGGAACGATCCGTCCCGCCTCCTCCCTGCAGTGGGGCTCTGCGCAACTTTATAAAAAAAAGTCGCGCGATTTAGGGGCGTCCTCCGGGGGGCGGGGCGGGGCCCGGCGCCCCCCTCGGGGGGGGGGGCGGGGCCCCGGCTCCCCGGGGGGGACCCCATGCCCGCCCGCCCCTAGAAGGGCCCTGAAAGGCAGGGGAGTTTCTTAGGCCCCGGGGGAGGCAGGGCCCATTCATAGGGGAGGGAGGCAGCAGGTAGTTTTTAGGCAGGCATGCTAGTTCTTAGGCGGCAGGGCCATTTTAGGCAGGTAGGGCCCCGTAATTAGTTTAAAAAAAAAAAAAAAATTATTATACTTACCTGCTGTCTGTCATTCTCTCCTCTTCTCCTGCTCCGGTGCGGCCGCTCTCACCCGAGTGCCGGCCATGCACCAGCCGCGCCATGACGTCATCACATCGCGAACCTGTTATCTAGGTGTTATCTAGTCACAGTATGGGGAGGTGTTATACCACTGTATGGTGGTAGTGGGAACATATGTCTTGGGGAACACAGTCCATACCACTAAACACCAGGACTAGGCTAAGCCCTAGGTAGCATTGGCAAGTGTAAATGTTAGTGACATTTACATTTTTCAATGATAATTATTTTTTCAGCATCACAATTATAGCTCATTATTAACACTGACCAATTATTACTGCTAATTTCAGGGCGATAATTGTCGAGTGTAAATGGGCTTTATAAGGGTTATTCCCATCACAGCAACTGCTGTTGGAAGGGCCAATTACTGTAAAGAAGGCCATTTTCAAAGTGTATGTTATTAAAAAATATGTATATTTTACCTAATATAGGCCTTTCATGCACCTTCAACTTGCTCTCATGTCTCATTGGTTAATGACCCCACTGTGTGCTTTCAGTGGTGGCCAGTAATGCAGAGTAAGCTCAGATTTTGGTGCCAGGCCCTGCTACTCTTTGATTTGAAAAATGGGCAGTATAGGCAAGCGGCGCTGCAATGACATCAGTGCATCTCTTTTCTGTACATGCGCCGTCTTGATGCTGCTATTTGAACAGTTCACAGCACAGAGTGGTGGATGGTCATAATGGAGACAGGAGAGCAAGTTGAAGGTGCAAAAAAGGCCTGTGTTAGGTAATGCATACTTTTATTTATTTTTTTTTAAATTGCTTACTTTACAGTATACGGTCCATCCAGCAGCACTTGTTGTATTAGGAATACCCCTTAATTTGAGTATGTGTAAAGGCTTAGTGACTAGGGCAGTGTGGGCTGTAAATACAGCCCTGCAAGTATCATATTATTATTACGGTATTGCCAATAACTATGGCTCCTACAAAGTCCTACAGTGGATACTAAAAATTGGGCAGATTTAGAAAAGCTGACTCTCAAGCTACTTTCTCCTCCATTTCAACACTACTTGACTCTGCAGGCACATATCCTATGGTCAATCCCTTTAAATGCTATTTACCCTAACTTAGAAACAGCAAAAGTCTTGCCGGCAATTCGTGCATGTTAAACTAACTAATCACATTGAAGAAATTAAAATAGACATTTCTTTACTTCGACAAGATGGGCAACAGATTCGTTAAAAGGTGAGGTTAAAACCTGTGTTGGTAATCTTACTCTACTCTCCAAACATGTTTAGAAGGCTGAATGAGACATTCATAGACGCCACCAAAATTTAGATAGAATAGAACATTGTAACCTACAATTTACAGGTTTACGGAAACTTCAATCCTGAGTCATTTCTGGAAAATTTGTTGATTAAGACATATAGCAGAGATCTATGCTAAGTTACGAGGACACAGAGTGTTACCAAAGCCCCCTCCTCCGAGAGACCCCCTCACACACTTATTACTAAATCACTCAACTATTGAGACAGTTGTGGTACTGAGACTAACCAGAGAAAAGGGTCCAATCCCCTATGATGATACACAGATCTCGATGTATCCTGAATTCTCTAGAGACATTCAGAAAAGGAGAGCCTTATTTGTCACTGCGAAGAAGAAACTTTGAGAACGACAATTAAATATGCAATGTTGTATCCAGTAAAGTGAATCGTTCTTGCAGACAATAAACGTCACTTCTTCACTGCAACACAGGAAGTTTTTGAGTAGCTAGAGGCTTGTCTATGAGCGCAGCCTAGATCTCCTGAACAACGTGACATCTGAGGCCTTCCAGCCACCATCTGTCTGGTTACACCTTGTGAAAGACTTTATGTGTGATGAACTCAGTTGGGAGTCTAGGGGTATTTGGCATTCAGCCCAATTTTTTTTCGGTTATGGGCGTAAAATTCTTTCCGATTGTATAAGAAGAATTTACTCTCAGCCTCCTAGATTTTCACGTATCACAGAGTTAATCATGGCCTAACTACAAAACCTGGTCCCACACCTTTCCAATCCTTACTTGTCCCCATCACGACATGTGATTTACCAGTTTCTATAGCTTCTCTTCTGACATGATAGGGACTTGGTCCTTATGCCCTTTCGAACCCTGGGATGTGGGCTCTATATCTTACAAGAAATGGACTAGAGAAATTGCCTCTCCTAAACCTATCTCTCCAAATTATAATGAGTGCTCAACCTAGCTCTACACTCTTCACAGGGCTTAGTACTCTACTACTCAACTCAGTAGATTTCATTCTAATTTTCTTGATGAATGTCCCAAATATCACCAAACCCCGGCACTTTCTTTCATTTATTCTTATTTTGTATTCAAGTCAATGGTTTTTTGGGAGCAGATGATCCAATTCTTACAAGATGAGATGGGTTCCCCACCTCCCCTCTGCCCCAAAAGTTGCATTTTTTCTCCCATATCCTGATGTTTTAAATTCGATACTCCTTCAGTTTTGTGGTAGAATTCTTATATTATACAAAATAGGTAACTGTGAGATAGTGGATGACGAGGAGACCTGCTTCTTTTAATGACTGGTTGTTACAGTGAATAGTGTTCTCCTTGGTAAAACTTTACAGTTACCATTCACATAATGTTGTATTTTTAATCTGGAACTTTTCTCGTAGGCAAACTTGAAATGTTGTGAACTGGTTCTGATGCACTGAAGAGAGTATTTCTTCAGTATTAACTTCGGTTACATGTTAACATACACTCACCGGCCACTTTATTAGGTACACCATGCTAGTAACGGGTTGGACCCCCTTTTGCCTTCAGAACTGCCTCAATTCTTCGTGACATAGATTCAACAAGGGGCTGGAAGCATTTCCCCAGAGATTTTGGTCATATTGGGCATGATGCAAATTTACACAGTTGCCGCAGATTTGTCGCTGCACATCCATGATGCGAATCTCCCCTTCCACACATCCCCAAAAATGCTCTATTGGATTGAGATCTGGTGACTGTGGAGGGCCCCTTTGAGTACAGTGAACTCATTGTCATGTTTCAAAAAAACCAGTCTGAGAATGATTCCAGCTTTATGACATGGCGGGATTATCCTGCTGAAAGTAGCCATCAGATGTTGGGTTTCATTGTGGTCATAAAGGGATGGACATGGTTAGCAACAATACTCAGGTAGGCTGTGGCGTTGCAACGATGCTCAATTGGTACCAAGGGGCCCAAAGAGTGCCAAGAAAATATTCCCCACACCATGACACCACCACCACCAGCCTGAACCGTTGATACAAGGCAGGATGGATCCATGCTTTCATGTTGTTGACGCCAAATTCTGACCCTACATCCGAATGTCGCAGCAGAAATCGAGATCATCAGACCAGGCAACGTTTTTCCAATCTTCTACTGTCCAATTTCGATGAGCTTGGGCAAATTGGAGCCTCAGTTTCCTGTTCTTAGCTGAAAGGAGTGGCACCCGGTGTGGTCTTCTGCTGCTGTAGCCCATCTGCCTCAAAGTTCGCCATAATGTGCGTTCAGAGATGCTCTTCTGCCTACCTTGGTTGTAACGGGTGGCTATTGAGTCACTGTTGCTTTCTATCAGCTCGAACCAGTCTGCCCATTCTCCTTTGACCTCTGGCATCAACAAGGCATTTCCGCCCACAGGACTGCCGCTCACTGGATGTTTTTTCTTTTTCGGACCATTCTCTGTAAACCCTAGAGATGGTTGTGCGTGAAAATCCCAGGAGATCAGCAGTTTCTGAAATACTCAGACCAGCCCTTCTGGCACCAACAACCATGTCACGTTCAAAGGCACTCAAATCACCTTTCTTCCCCATACTGATGCTCGGTTTGAACTGCAGGAGATTGTCTTGACCATGTCTACATGCCTAAATGCACTGAGTTGCCGCCATGTGATTGGCTGATTAGAAATTAAGTGTTAACGAGCAGTTGGACAGGTGTACCTAATAAAGTGGCCGGTGAGTGTATATGGGAATTGTATTCTGTTGTTTCCTCTTTTTATTATTTTTTATTATTATAAATTTTTAATTCCAGGGCACTGTACATTCGATGAGGGCTACATAACATACGTTCAAAGTACAATGGCAACTCTAATGGACTAACAACTGGTACAGAGGGAGAGAGGACCCTACCAGCGAAGGCTTACAATCTACAACTAAGGAGGAAAGAGACAAAGGGTGAAGGACAGACATGTTTGTATGGTGGAGTAATGGCAGCAGGGTTATTGTAAATTGTAGGCTATCCTGAAGAGATTTTCAGGTAGTGGAGAATCTGATGTGTTGGGGTAAGGAGTTCCAGAGTGTGGGGGATACACGGGAAAAGTCTTGGAGATGGCTGTTTCAGGATCTGATACAGGAGAAGCAGAGAAGGTCCTGTGAGCAGTGGAGCCTAGTGTGCAGGGATGTAACTAGAATTCATAGGGCCCCATGTCAGAATTAGATACGGCCCCTTCACCTAATGGCAATAAACTATAATAGCAGAAATGGCAATAAGTAAAGGTATAAAAAATACCGTTTCATATAACAAAACCCACACAGTAGTGCTAGATAGCAGAAAGCCACCAGCTTCTTCCTCCCTACAATAAAGAACAATGTTCTTCTAACTGAATGGGCCCCTCAACCCCTGGACTCCAAAGCAGCAGCTATGGCTACAGGTACACCCATGATTATATCTTCTGGTAAGTAACTTAAGGGTCAATTTTTAGTGGTTTCTGGCATTCCTAGGGCCATCCTAAATTGGGCATTTGTATTTAGAGATAATGTAAATCTAGGGTTCCCCTTGAAGTGGGACCACTCCTATCAGGGCAATTACCAAGTTGATAATGTGTGTATAAGGTCAGTGTCAGGTTTCTTCACAATTTTTTCACTGCGTCTTCACTAACACCGTATATGTTTATCGTGGAAGAAATTACACTGGATATTGCAATTTTAGTATTTCTGTGAGTAATCACTAATGCTATTGGAATACACACTACTTTTTAACAAGTACCCTGTTTCCCCGAAAATAAGACACCCCCGAAAATAAGACATAGTGCATTTTTAGTTATGAAATTCAGAGTTTGGCTGCTTATGCTGATGTTTGTGATGAAATCACTACAGTATATTAATACATATTGATCTTTCGTTCAACAATAAATGTGAATTATTGTTCATAGAAAAAATCAATAAATAAAAATAAGTCTTAGCTCGTCTTTAGGAGCAAAAATCAATATAAGACACTGTCTTATTTTCGGGGAAACAGGGTAATGTACACTGTGTGATTACAGCCCAAGAATCATGAGTTAGCCTATGTCCGTTAGTTATAGCTGTGATTGTGCTTTTGTTCATTATTATTGTGTTTATTACGTGTTTTGGATTTTTGAGATCTTTATCTATATATCTATTTTAAAAGATTTATAAAATGTTATGTTTTAGGTTAGGTAAGGTTTTCGTGCAGACTAGTTTTAGTAACGTGAACTGAATTAGCTGGGCAATGGGTAGCTAGTGGAGGGATTGACAGATGGAAGAGGCAGAAGAGTAGCGATGAGAGAGGTGGATCAGACAGGCAGCGGAGTTGAAGATGTGCTAGACAGGAGTCCACAGAGAAGGATGTTGCAGTAGTCTGGGCGGGAGATGACAAGGGCATTTACTAACATTTTCAAAGCATCAAAGTTAAGAAATGAGCAGATTCGAGAAATGTTTTTCAGGTGGAGGCGGCAGGCAGAGGTAAGGGCTTGGATGTGTTGCGTGATAGACAGAGAGGAGTCAAACATTATCCCAAGGCAGCGAACTTGTAGGACCAGTCGAAGTGTAGAGCCATTGACTGTGATAGATAGATCAGGTGGGGGGATAGAGTAGGATGGTGAAAAGACCATGAATTCAGTTTGCTCTACATTTAGTTAAGAGGCAGGAGAAGAAAATGGAGGATATGGACGATAAACATTCTAGGATCCTGGAAAGCAGAGAGTTAATATCTGAGCTGGAGGTTTAAAGTTGTGTGTCATCAGCATACAAGTGGTACTGAAAGCCATGTGATGCTATGAGTTGAGCCAGTCAACAGAGTAGATAGAGAAGAATCAGTCTACTATTTGTTATGTTTCAAAAGAGCCTTATTGCCAGATGGACATAAACACACAGAAAAAAAAAACCTAATCCATGAAACATTTTGGGGGAGAGGTGGATCCTTGGGACCAGGAGGATTAGGACCAGGAATGGCACTATAGGCCCTGCAGACTTCTGCCAGGACAAATGCCAGAGTAACACCAAAGCCAGAAACACAGCAGACACAGGAAGGGAGGAAGATGGGGTTCCAGACCAGGCAGGGAGCACAGGCAGGAATATGGATGAAAGACAGACAGCCAGAGATAGGGCAAGACACCAGCTTGCATTGAGGCCCTGTCTGACAGCAGAGACTGGATTTTATAGCCAGCAAGACAGGGAAATGGGTGTAAGCCACTGAGGTCAGGTTCACCCTTACCATGCAGACTGACATGGAGAGCCCTGACCCTCCAACAAAGCAGCACCCAGGGTCAAAGGTACATGGTAAGCAGGTCACAGTCCTTACACTATTGTTGTATGCAGGGGCATAGCTAAAGGTTCAGGGGGCCCTGTTGCAAAACTTCAGCTTAGGCCCCACCCTACCAGGGACACCATTAGAAATATCTAGGCCCCACACAGTCAAAGTGTGTGCACCCCCTCTCTCCTTCGAAACAAAAAATTTTTGTGGGGTGAACAAGAATAAAAATACAATTGCAACGTTGTTTTTGGGTTTAGTTTTTGTTGTAGCTTACACTGTACAGTTTAATTGACATGTTATCTCTATTCTGTTGGTCAGTATATATACAAAAGCCAAAAAATACTGCCACATTATCACTGCATGTCTCCACTATATAGTAATAACTTAATTATAGTACTGACTAAACCAGTATACTAAAATAAATATTACCAATAACAGCATTATACAAAGATCAAATGATACAGGCACATATTACTACCATATGGTGACTAATATACCAAGATCAGTGTCACCAATAACAACAAAAAGTGGTAGATACCAGTGTACACAGGTTCTGCAGACTGTATATTACCATCCATATAATGACCATATAGTGGTAATTACCAGTTGTACACAGGCACTGTCACGGATGCCTTTGTGGTCAAAGAGATCTTGGGTATGAGGAGAACTAGAGGGAAACGGTATTTCCTCGTTGATTGGAAGGGGTTCTGGCCCGAGGAGAGGTTTTGGGAGCCAGAGGAGAACATTCTGGACCGTAACATTATCCAAAGGTTCCATCAGTCCCGAAAGAGGGAGGGGCCAAAGAGGGGATACTGTCACGGATGCCCCTGGGACCCTCGTCCCGGGTCGCAGGCGCATCCGTGTCCCTCACCCGAGCCGCGCCGCGTCCCGCATGTCGGGGCGTGGGCGAGCTCATTCCCCTGCTCCTTCGGGAGCATATTTACCCGGGCGCGCTCCTGCTGCAGGCTCTGTCCCTCGGCGCGCGCGGTCTCGCTCCCTAGGGCGCGAGCGCTCCAGCAGTGTTGAATTTAAAGGGCCAGGGCTCCGGAAATTGGCTATTGCCAGTCGCTGCCCCTATTTAAGCCTGCCTCTTCCTGGTTGCCCTGCCGGATCTTTAGTGCCTATAGCCTATCGAGAAAGCATTCCTGTGTCTTGTTCTGATTACCGTGTACCGTACCATTTGCCTCCGTTCTTCGACCATGAATCTTGCCGCCTGTCCTGACCTTCCTGCCTGTCCCCGACTATGAGCCTGCCTTACGATTTTGTACCACGCTACACCTAGGCTACCTCCGCAAGCAAGTCACGTCAGGGGTAGCGACCTGGTAGACTCCCGCCGCAGCAAGTCCATCCCGCTTTGCGGCGGGCTCTGGTGAAAACCGGGACCTACTTAGATTCCGCTCCCTGCCGTGGCTTACGCCATCGCTTGCAGTGGTCCAGAGGATCCACTACTACCAACTGTGACAGGCACTCTGCAGATAATAGGTGACTACAATGCAGTTACATCCAGGGACTCACAGGTGACAACTTCTTTGACTTGAGTAATTCACTCTCCAGGGCCGCTATGACAACTGGCCACGACTTGTCCTTGCAGAATTTAAAACACAAACATCTTAGACTCCTCATTTTTCTATCATCTTCCCAGCTCTATACAAACTTGCATCCATAGTGCCCCAAATGGTAATAATGACCCCATTGGTGTCCCACACAGTAACTGTACCTTCAAACAGTTAAAGGGCCCTCAGACAACTATAGGGCCCCCATTTGTACCAGCAGTAGGTAAACCCCCAATATAGAAGGTAACATACCAAATAAGACAGGTAGGTAGATGTTCCTTTTAGGTAGGTCGCCCACCAAAATAAGTTAGGCAAAAAAGTTGACAGACTTTTCCCATAAAGTAGGTAACATCTACTATCATTTATCATTTGGCATATAGATAAACCCCCATTATGTAGGCCAGCCACCCCATCCCTCCCCCGTAAGGTAGTCTCCCATTAGATAAGAAGATTGGTAGGCTACCCACTAGATAGCTAGTTAGGTGGGGCCTCTGTCAGGTAGGTAGCTACCCTGGTAGTTAGATAGGTAGTCTCTCTGGTAGGCAGGTAGGTTCCCTGGTAGTTAGGTAGGTATATAGGTCCTCTCAATAGATAGGTAGGTAGGTATATAGGCTTCAGTAGGTAGGTAGATATATATATATAGAGACCCAGTGGGTAGGCATCTAGGGTCTCTCAGTAGGTAGGTATGTAGTCCCTCCAGTAGGTATGTAGAGCCCCTTAGTAGGTAGATAGATAGAGAAACCCAGTGGATAAGTAGGTATATAGGGCTCTAGTAATAAATAGATAAATAGGTCCCCTAGTAAGAAGGTAGTTATGCAGTCTCTCCAGTAAGTGGGATGGTATATAGGTTTCCCCACTAGTTTGGTAGGTATATAGAGCACCCCAAGTAGCTAGGTATATATACCCACTTCCATCCTTAGGTAGCTAGGTATATAGCCCCCTAACCCTAGAAGGTAGCTATGGATATAGGGCTCCTGGTAGGTAGATAGGTATACCTGGCCCTTCGTAGGTAGTTAGGTATATGGAGCCCCTGGAAGGTAGCAAGTATACAGGGCACCTGGTAGGTAGCTAGGTTTGCACGGCCCTGGGAGATTGCTAGGTTTATAGGCTCCCTGGTAGGTAGCTAGGTATAAAGTGCCCCTAGCAGGTTGCTAGGTATATAGGGACCCTGGTAGGTAATTAGGTATACAAGGCCCCTGGTATGTTGCTGGGTATATAGGGCTCCTAGTAGGTTGCTAAATATGTAGGGCCCCTGGTAGGTAGCAAGGTATTCAGGGACCCCTATTAAAAAACTAATAATACTCACTTCTCTCTGTACTCCTGCTGAACGCCTCTTCTTTGACTCCGGAGCAGGCAGCGTGACATCATCAGAACTTGTAATATATTAAATCCCTGCCTTTTTTGAATTAAGGATCCCAGTAGTTGGTGTTTTGATTGATTAACAGCCTGCCATGTATAAGTGTGCAGCATACAAAGACAGATATGATTAATTGATAAGACCGCCCACAGGACTTTTCTATCCAGAATAAGCAAGAATTGAAATGAATAAATTGAAAGTTCTACTAAATTTCGCACAAAACTATAAATCAATCTGCTCAGCATCTCCTGTTCTATAACAGCAGATCAGATAGTATGTACAGTGTGACAGGTCCCCTTTAAAGGGAATGTGTCATCAAAAATTAATTATTGTTTAACTCACGTTTTTATGTTAAACACATTTTTTAAGAATTTTTGGTTATATTTCTTTTTAATTTTTCATATCACTTTCAATATTTTTTTTATAATTCTTAAGTCCTGCAGTTTTCACTTTGGCCACTATGCCTTGTTTGCACAGCTTTAAAAGCAGTCAGAGAGATACTTTACAGCAGCTTCATGCACATAGGAGCCATAATACTGTTTCTGTCCCATAGACTTCAATAGGACAGTTTTCTTGTCATGCTGTGTGACCTAGGAAGAATTCACTCTGCAGGGAGGAGGGGGGTGAGAGCTGTGACATCTCATCTTGTGACTGGTGGATTCTGTGTTATCTATTCACACTGGTGTCTCCTTTCAGTTTGACCCTGCTTGTGTTAATAATGAGCACACTGCTGAAAATCTTTATCTATAGGGCAGGAAGTGTCAGACTGTTATTAGGCTTAGTGGCCAAAGTGAAAACTGCAGGACTTAAGACTTATTAAAAAATATTTAAAGTGATAGGGAAAATTAAAAATAAATATTACTAAAAATTCTTAAAAAATGTGTTTAACATAAAAACGTGAGTTAAACAATAAGTCATTTTTGATGACACATTCCCTTTAAGTTATACCTTTTTTTGTCTCTCATATCAGCGTAATTTCTAACCTTTAGCTGTTATCCCATTATGTTTATTCTCCCTGCACTGTAACATTAACTTGCACATTATTTCAATACTGTGAGTTTTCTGTGTGCAATATTCCCTTTCTAAAGAAACTAACAAAGAATATGTTCGTACCCCGTTAGCCTTTAGTACAAAGATGCTCTGCCAAGACGTTCCTGGCAAGGTAACTGTGCCCCTAGCAATCACCATCGCTGGAGAAACTCTGAAAGTTATTGAACACTATCTTGGGAGTTACCTATCCCAGAAGGCAACTGTTGATAAGAAAGTACCACGCCGCACTGTTGTGTTAGGAAGTGTAGTAACCCAGAGGTGGCAGAAGAGAGGATGAGGGTAGTAGTGAAATTGCTGTTGTCACAACCCAAACCTCTCATGGATCTGAGGGTACTGGAGTAGGTGTTGTTCCTCCATGGTTTTCCCCTGGGACACACTCTGAAAATAAGCCTCCCTGCCCTGATGGTGGTTGAGGTGTCCTTGATGTTGGTTCAGAATGAGTCAGGAGGCTGAGTGGTTGCAATAAACAGCTTTTTTTAGTCCACGCTAATTGTTATACTCAAAACCTGACATTCCAACAGTAATAATTTCATTCAAACTGAACAGCCCATAGCAGGAGTGGTGCCTTAAATTTAAATCCAATATCATCCAGACTATTCTAGCAAGGAGTTTTCTCTTTACTCCAGGTGATCTGGAAACTATCATCAAGTATTTATGTTGAATTAGACCGGAAGCTGCTAGACATCAACAGCCATGAGGTCAACCATTTGACAATTTTTACCTTATGAATCAATGGCCACATCTGTCTTGCTGAGAGGACCATTCCACATCTTGGTTTCTTTTCTGATGTTTCTTTCTGGTCTCTGAGGTGAGGAGAGGAAGGAGTAGACCACTGGAACCCTGTGAGTTCTTTACGAGAACAGAACTTAACCCAACTCTAAAAAACTAACTAAAATCCCTGTTTTCTGGTCTTTTTTAAACTTCTGGCCACACCCTAGTGTCTCTAGCAACCACTGTTGCTTCAGGCCTGCACAGCACATTAACCCTTTACATGGTGGATTAACATCCTGACTTAGTATTTTTATATCCATTGTAAACAACATTCCTATTTGCAGCAGGGACCTAAAACCAAATCTAGAAGTCTGTAGACTACACTTGTCTTTTAGGAAACTGTGGTGTTGGGTTTTAAAGGACCATGACCTTAAAGGGGTTATCCGGGAGTTCAACAATGCCATAGGACACTATAAACAGCTTTTGTATTGAAAAACAAATATATTTCACTACCTTCATGTGTTTCTTTTATTTTGCTTCTTTATTCATCTGTCATAACATCCACTTTTTGCAGTGAAACTTCCTGCTTGTGGAAGTATCAGTAGCTCTCCAGCAGCTCTTTCCTCATTGCAATCTTGGACTTCACTCTACGGTTATCACTGCTAGGGTCTATGTGCTGACATATGTGTGTTATCCCCCAGCTCTTTACTTGCTGTCATGATAACAGCTAGGACTCATGAGTCACTATGTAAACTGTACGCAGCTGTAGTCATCATTTTCATGACAGCAGTACACAACCCCCAGCTCTGAACTGCTGTTCTCTGCTCCCGCACATAGGAATTACAATATTCCAGGGGCTTTCACCTGTACCCCAAATGTGGACTGCTTAAAGGAGTTGTCCCATGTGGATTTTTTAGAATAAATGTATGCTGGTACCACTCATCTCTTTTCTCTTCTTTGTTCCAACACAGCCCTAGTCTGCTATCTCCCCAGTCTTCTGTTTACTTCTTGGCCCTAAGAGCCGGAACATCACCAATGTAGCTGCTAACTGGCTGTAAAGGACTCCAGATGGTGATGTTAATGCACGGACCAATCAGTAACTGCAGTGGTGATGTTGCGACTGTCAGGACCAAGAAGTACCCAGAAGACTCAGGAAGACATCGGACAGTGGCCACGCTGGAACAGAGTTGAGGACAGAGGTGAGTATTCAAGTTTTTTTTATTTTACTTCTGTAGTAAACTTTATTTTTTTTTAAGAAAATCCACATAGACAACACCTTTGAAGGCTTTCCCGCTGTAAGGATTTTTGTTTATGTTGCATTTGTTTCTTCCCCCCTTCCAACAAGAGCCATAACTTTTTATTTTTCCATCTACAAAGCCACGTGGAGCTTATTTATTACAAGAAAATAAATACTTTTTCTTTTTTTTTTTTCAAAATTAAGAATTTTTTTTATTTTGTAAAATAAAAAGAATATAAAACAAAGGGCAGTAGCTGTTACAAACATATATAAGAGACAGCAAAAACCAGTGAAGAAAAACATGCTAGCCAAATATAGAAAACCCAGAGGCGTTTTAAAGATCCAAACTTATGTGCAAAATATGATGACGTAGCTACTGTATGTTCAAAAATGAGAGGTTAACAACACCCCTCTAGGAAAATCACTGGAGAGCTATACCAGTATGACGATGCCAGAAAAGATCAATGCTGCTGCAGGCACAAACAAAACCAGAACCTGGCGACGGGTACTCACATAAAGCAGCAGGGCTTAGAATTTAAAAGTTGCAAAGGAGGAAACGAATTGGAAGACCATCCAATGATCAAGATGTACTTGTGAAGGGTACTATTGACCATACCATATAATGTACTGGGAAACAAATATCTTTGCATAGTGAAATGTGATGAAAACCACAATTGCACTATTTGGGGGAGAGGAGGTTAACTAACAGCCATTACCTGCCGCCTTTGAAGCAAGTTCAGTGAGTGACCTGCTACATACCCCCTAACTGATACAATGCTGTAATTCCAGGGTGCACAACGTTTTCTGATCCAATGGCTGACTTGTCATAGTGTACCTTTCCTAGGGGGCAGAGTAAATCTTTTAGGGGTATTATCCATCTAAGACCCTTATAGACTTCAAATGTAATTATCCAAAATGACTGGGAGGTCTTTGTTCCACTTTAGGGACTTCCAGAGATCAGACTGGGAGGGACCCCTGTTCAATGCTCCAAAAAGAGGATATGAGGTGCCTATTTTCCTTGTAGTTTTGGGGGTTGCACAAGTGACTGTTTCACAACTATAGCTGGTGAGAACAACACAAGCCCTGGTAACTTAACAAGCCCTATAAATAACGTGTTCCTCAGGCCTCTAGGGGAGGGGGGGGCATCACAGCCATGGACCAGATCTAAATTGGAGGACAAAGCTAGGTCTACGCAGCATATGACAAACTACCCTCAGAGATCCAACGGCATTTTACCATTGCTGGACTGCGCTTTTTTTTGCGCAGATTTGCACAAAAGTCGCAGTCATTTTTCGGATGTGCCACACAGTGCAGGGGAGATGTGTTAAGCCTGCTGCCCCTCCCTCTTCTTACACAGTGCAGGGGAGATGTGTCATGTCTTCTGCCCCTCCCCCTTCTTGCACAGTGCAGGGGAGATGTGTTATGTCTTCTGCCCCTCCCCCTTCTTACACAGTGCAGGGGAGATGTGTTATGTCTGCTGCCCCTCCTCCTCCTTGCACAGTGCAGGAGATGTGTTATGTCTGGCTGCTCCTCCCAACCTCTTACTAGAAGTGCAGGGGAGATGTGTTATGTCTGCTGACCCTTCCCCCTCTTTACACAGTACAGCACAGATGTGTTATGTCTGATGAACTTTCTGACCGAAAGTCATAGCTAGGAAAGTAGACTCAAAAGGCGACATGTATGAACTTGCCGCAGACACACCAGTTCTAAATAGCTTTAAAGCAGTGCAGACTCCTTCTTCTGCAGTTCATACATTTGGCGGAGAGTAAAAAAAAGTAGACTCCACAGAACTTCTGACAGTAGCATGCTTAGTGATGTTAATTTTAAAACAATGTTAAATAAAATAATTTTCCAATAATATAAAATTAATATAAGATTATATAATACAAAAGTAATGTCTAATTAAATAATATTAAATGTATTTATGATTAAATAATATAACATTAATATAAAATGATATATTATAAAATAAATAATAATTTAAATCACATTAAATTAGAAAAACAATGCAGGATAAATCTCACTATTATAGTATTATCAGTGATTACAAACACATCACAGCAGGCTAGAAATAAAAGAAAAGCCATAGCATGTCAGTGACTACAAACTATGGTAGTGATTTTGCTTTGTCCATCACAGGTCCCAGCGAGACCGGTAGTGTGTCGGCTATTGCCGCCTGCAGAATAAAGGCTGAGAGCAGCAAAATTACATTTCAACACTGATCACCATCTGATTAAAATTCATTCCATTTACTATAGTAAAAGCGAAAAATTAAAAAAAGCAGAACTATATTTTATTAATAACAATTTTTCATTAGAAAATCAACTGAATTGCAGTAGTCTCTATAGAGAACAGAAGTAACAGAATATAAATGTTACAGTTCTTAACTATGATTGACAGTAATAGCTCCTTATCTCGTGCAACATTCTAACCAAAAGTTGCAATTGACAGAGAGAACATTGTGATGCAGGCAAAAGAGAAACATTGAGCAGTACAATTTATGCTGAGGAGCTTCTGTTCTTCTCTATAGATATTAAAGCAGTTCTTTGAGTTGCTTTTCTAATGTTAAATTCATTATGTTAATAACCAAATTTTGTTCTGATTTTTATATTTTTCTTGTTTTATCATTTGAATCTTGCAAAATACTTTTTTTATACTATTATATTGTATGTTAATTGTCGTTCATTAAAATGTAGGTCAGTGGGTCAGCCAGAGGCGTTGCTAGGGTCCTAAAACATCCGGGGCTTGGGCCCTCTGTGCTACATTTGGCTCAGTAGGGCTGGGTTCACACAGCATTTTTCACGCCACATTGTGAACTGTGGGTGTATTTTTTACAGAGTGTCACGGAGCGACCTTAGGTGGTCGCATGGTTCTGCCACTAGGTGGCGTACGTGCCACCGAGAGCCTCGTCTCGGTGGGGGAAGCCAGGTATTGTCGGTCAGCAGCATTAGGTTTCTGACCCTTATACCTAGCACGGCTAATGTTCAGCCATTAAGGGCTGGCCTTCCTGGAACAACTGCAGATGGGTGGGTGGTAGTTCCCACGTTCCAGGTCTTCTGGTTCCAGCCCAGGTATTGGGTGCATCTGGAGCACCTATTAAAGGCCTCCTACTACAGGAGATCAGGGGGCGTGGTCTGCTGCCTGGATGTGTAGCAGCAGAGGAGCTGGAGAGAGGCTCTGGCCCCCAGAGGCTTAAGGGAAGCCGAAAGTGTGCGGTGTGCATACGTTGCTGGATGCTAGGTCCAGACATTAGAGAGGGTCTTTATGTCATGTGAAGTAAGTGGCTAGATGGCCTAGGATTTTATTTTGTATGTTTTTCCAAGCCTGTATAAAACCTGTCAAAACAACACTGGGAACGCTTTCAGCTCACCTGTTGTCTCTATTAGGTGTTCAATCAGTAGATGCACGGAAAATCCGGAAACTCCCACTGGCAGTCAATCTTTGAAGAAAAAGTTATTTCCAGCATCTATAGTATCACACTTGAGACGTGTGTCACACAAGGACATCCAGAAGGTACGTTAAAACTTGTTTCTTTAATAAGACTCCTCTTTAAAAACATGACAAATTGTCACAAGCAGCAAAAACAGACTGTATAAAACCTGTGCCTTAATAAAGCTGGTGGAGTCCAGTGTAAAACGTAACCCTGTGTCTAAGTGCCATTCCGCCTACGAAAGACGGCGATTCCGTGAGCGAGAACCCCCCGGTCCAAGATGGTGGCCGAAGGCATGTGAGTCCTACAAGATATAAAACTTATGTTCCTGTCACTAATTTTATGCATATTTCACATTAATCCTGTCCATCACCTCAGCAGTCACTGTACAATGACAACCAGCAATGACAACTTTGCTTTTTCAAAATCGCTTACCTATGTATGACAGTGTAATACCTTATAAATAACAATTACCAAAAAATACACAGATACATGGAGCAAATATACCAGATGAATCACTGTTACTAAAGAAAACTCCTACAAAATATAGACTCAAAATGATTACTACCTAAAGCTCAAATAATCCTGCCAGACCATGGCCAAACACAACCACCACATGTGACTATCAGCTGTACACAGACTCTGATTACATACACCACCGCCATACAGTGACCATATAGTGGTAGATACTAGTTGTATGTAGGCTCTGCAGAAATATATGTGATTACACTGCAGTTACATTTAGTGACTCACAGGAGACGTCTTTTCTGGTCGGAGTCGTTCACTTTCCCTGCTCTTCTCCATCCGGCCCAGACGGCCATGATGACTTCTCCCAGCCACAACTCTGCAGAATTTACCACACAAACATCTTAGTATCCTAATTTTTCCAGCACCTTTGTACATACAGACCTACTGGAGGGGGAGGGGGATTATATAACTCCATTCCTAATGGGGGTTTATGAAGGAAAGCATGGCGACGCCTCCTCATCAACACAGCAACTGGCTTTTCTATTATAGAAAATCCAGGTGTCTGCTGTGGGGGTTGGGGAGTTCCTTTATAGGCCCCATTAGGTAGGTAATATGGCCCCCAGTATATAGCTAGGCAGGTAAAATAGCCCCCAGTATATAACTAGACAGGTTATATAGCCCCCAGTGTATGAATAGGTAGGTAATATAGGACTCCCAGTATACACATATTATTAGGTAATGTGGCCTGAAGTATACACAAAAGACTTAGCTGTAGCTCCCAGTATACACACATGACTTAGCTTTGCCCCAGTATACACATATGAATTTGCTTTGCCCCAGTATACATAAATGAATTAGCTTTGCCCCAGTATACACATATTAGCTTTGACCCAGTGTACATATATGAATTAGCTTTGCCCCAGTATACACATATTAGCTTTGCCCTAGTATACATATATGAATCAGTTGTAGCATATTAAAAATAAAAAACATCAGTACTCACCTTTTTCTTGCTCCCTTATCCCCCGTCAGCCCAAACTCCTTGCATATAGGTGGGGGATTCTAACTTACGGAAAACTCAGATGGGTCGCAGGCACACATACAGCTGGAAAGACCGTCGGCGCTCCAGGCCCACGGCAGCAGCCTGGAACCCAACGAGGTTCAGGGCAAAGGCAGTTTTATCAGGCTCGTCCCCAGGATAAAACGCCTTGAAAACGCCCGGGGGGTCACCCCTTTAAAATACAGCAAAACCCGGGCACACGACAATCTTGCTGAGACTTGTGGGGGGCCCTGCAAAATACTACCATAGTTTCTATTCATGACATGCTATTCTAACACCTTTTTTTTATTTCTCCCTGCGTGATGTGTTTGAATCCTGATAAAACTATGTAAACTCCATAAATCTCGATTGAGAAGGGGATTTATGGTAGTTGCTGTATTAATTTAGAAAAAAAAAATAATTTTTTCAAATTTTATAGGAGATAATTTTTTATTTCTTGGATATTATATAATTTAATATCAGTTTTAATTGAATCCGTTTTTGGATCTGTTTTGGATCCGAAAAAGTATCTAAAAGCGCGGAAAATTTCCCCCCGCATCCAAAAACGTATCCAAACGCATCCAACCTGGGCGTTTGGATGCGTTTTGGCGCAGAGGAAAATTGCCCCTAATGGGCGTTGTGGCTTTGGACAAGAATTGACATGAGGATTCTTTGAAGGATAAAAAAGTGCCATGTAAACAAGAAACAGCGATCCTTTATTGAAACCCCAAATGGTTTTTCTTTGAAAGCAATGTAAATCACATTGCACATTGTTAGTTATTTTCCGTCCGTTTGGGGGCCCGGAAACCGCATCAAAAAAGGATCCAAAATCGATCCAACAGGGGTGTAAACTACCCCAAGGAGCTTTTGGCAAAGGGGGGGCTGACTTTTGTAGAGGAACTATGGGCCCCTACAGTGTGGGACGGGGGCCCACCAGTAGATTTGACTCATCTGGCCCACCAATCAAGTTGATTCATGGAGGCTCTAAGAAGCTCGATTTCTGTCTTTCTTTCTCTCCCTTTCTCTCTGAAAAGCGGCCCCGGCTTGCCATTCCCCAGGAGTCCACCTGTGGTTTTCCCTATTCCCGGGGGGCCCCAGACTGAGCCTGAGGGCCTGCATGGTCCTGCAGCTCCTGTCTGTGCAGTTGTATAGATATAAGCAAGGGTGGTTGTGTATTAACCCCTTCCCGCCGGAGCCAGTTTTGGCTTTGACAACCCCTATTTTTGAAATCTGTCATTGTCCTTATGGGGAAATAACTTTTTGACACTTTAACCTATCCATGTGATTAAAGGATTTTTTTCTCGTGCACTTGGCTATAAGATAGTAAAAAAATTTTGGTCCAAAAAATGTTTGTTTATTGTGAAAAAATAAAAAAATTATGGTAAAAAATTAAAAAATTTTTACCAATTTTAAAAATTTAAAAAAAATTTCTGCATGAAAAGACAGATGTTATTCCATCAAAATAGTTTATAACTGCATTACCATATGTCTGCTGTATTTTGGGCTTTTTTTTTAAATGTTTTTTTTTTTTTTTTACGATTTTAGGGGGCTTATAAATTTGTGTAATTTTCAAATTTTCAAGAAAATTTGCTATATACATATTTTTGGGGACCAGTCCAGTTCTAAGTGTTTTTTATTAAAATGTAGGATCCCCCCATAAATGACCTCATCTAAAAAAACACACCCTAAAGTATACAAAACAGCATTTAGAAAGTTTATTAAAACCCTTTAGGTGTTTACAGAATTAAAGCAAAGTGGAAAGTGAAATTTAAAAAATTTCACTTTTTTTGCAGATTTTCAATATTTATGCATTATTGACAAGAATCGGTAAAGGGATCAGGGAAATGCAAATTAAATTGATTCCCAATTCTGCCGTTTTCAGAGAATCCCATATGTGGCCTAGTGCATTTTTTGGCTAAACCCAAAACCCCCAAAAAGGGGAGACCTACGGGACTTGGGGCCATTTTATTACGTTTTATTTAGGGGCCATTTAGGTTTGCGGACACCCTAAGGTTCCAAAAGTAATAAATACCCAAAAAAGCCCCATTTTGGAAACTAACCCCTTAGGAAATACCGGGTGTAGTGAGTATATTCCCCCACAGGGTTTCACAAATTTTTTTAGCGTTCGGCTCTAAAAATAAAAAAAAAATTTTTTTTCCATAATCTGCAATTTTAGCTGAAAATTTTTTTTTTTTAAAAGGATCTTGGAAAAAAGCCCCAAATTGTGTTACGAAATTTTTCCCCCAATTTGGGCAATTCCCTACATGGGGGGGTAAACTGTTTTTTGGGGCGCATGGCAGGGGTAAAAGGGGAGGGAGTCCTTTTTGGCTTTTGGCGCACAGTTTTGGGTGGGCCATGTGCATCTAAAACCCCCCAAATACTAAAAAGGTGAAAACCTTCAGAAGTGCTCCTTTTTTGGTTTCCAACGCCCCCGGGATTCCCCAAAGGGTGTATTTTGTTTTTTGGGTGCACAGGTTTTCCCGTAGTTTTTTTTTTAGCACTGGGCCATGGAAAGGGGGGGGAAACGCAGTTCGCCATTTTTTTTTTGGGGTTTATTTTTACAGTTTGCCATCGGGATAAAAGACGGGATAAATTTACATGGGGGGTCGGGCAATTACAATGATTAATTTATATATTTTTTTTTGTTTTATTACTTTTTCACAAAAGAAGCGAGTTTATAAAAAGTTGCGTTTTAAATTTTCGTATTCTACAGCCCTAGCTTTTTAAATTTTTTTCATATGGGGGTGCTTGTGGGGTTTTTTTTTACGAGATGACTTTATGTTTTTATTGATACCTTCGGGGGGCATATAATGCTTTTATCAATTTTTATTAAGGTTTTTGTGAAGCATTTTGTACAAAAAACAGCAATCCCGGTGTGTTTTTTTTTTTTATTTTTTTCAGGGCACTGTGCGGTATAAAGAATGCTAGTTTTTTCTCAGCAGGTTGTACATTCAGCGATACCCCTTTGTATATTTGTTAATGTTTTACTGCTTTTTCACAATAAAACACATTTTTTGAAAAAGGAAAACACGTTTTTTGCATCACCGCAGTCGAGGCCTAACTTTTTTTATTTTTCTGTTTATGGGGCTGATAGGGGCTTTTTTTTTTGGGGAGGAGTTGACGTTTTTATTGGGAAAATTTTGGGGGGAAAGCTTTATGATCCTTTTAAATCTGTTTTTTGGAAGGTAGGGTGAAAAAAAAACCCGCAAACCCAGCGTGTTTTTATTTTTTTTTTTAATAGCGTTCACCCTGCAGTATCCGTGAAAGTTTGTTTTACTCTGTGGGTTGAGACATTTCGGTATCCCCCCTTTATGTAGTTTTTTTTTTTGAAAGCAAAATTTTTTTTAAAAAAAGGTTTTTTTTGTGTAAAACATTTTTGCATGCTATCTTCTAATAGCCAGAATTTTTAATTTTTGTATAAGAGCTGTGTAAGGACCTTTTTTTTTGGGGGTGAACTGACGTTTTAATTTTCATACTTTGATGTTGATAAGTTTTTTTTTACTTTTACTCCATTTTATGTGTGCGGGTGAACAAAAATCGCTATTTTGTGCTGTTTTTTTTGGGGTTTTTTTTACGGCGTTACCCTAGGGGGTTAAAAAAATAAAAGATTTTTAGGGGGGGTCGCTACGCACGCGGCGTACAAATATGGGGATTTATTTTTTTGATCTTTTTTTGGGGTTTGGGGTTGTAAAGGGGAAAAGGGGGATGTCGTGTTTTTTTTTTATTTTTTGTGTTTTGTTTTATTTTTTACACTTTTTTTTTAAATTTTTTATACTTTTTAACTTTCCCCCCGGGGGGGGTTGATGAAGATCGTCAGTCATTCATGCAATGGAATAGCAACGTTTTTGTGTATCCTGTCTCCATGGAACTGTCTGTCAGCGCCCACAATGCATTGTGGGATGTGAGTCACCAGACAACCCGGGTGCGTCATTCAGCATCCGGGGTGTTGGGGGAGACGGGACGGGGTCACCCTTTTATGCGCCCGGTCGGGGGGCAGAAGTCACTCCCCGCCCCCCCGCGCGTGTCGCGACCCGAAGTCGCCAAAACGGGGGGTTAATCCCCCGCCCGGGCCGGAGGATCCGGCCGTGGGGGTGGGGCATGATGCCCCCGGTAAATACCGTGGTTTTATCCCGGATTTCGCGCTCCGCTTTTGAGCGCCAAAATGCCGTGACGTACTCATACGGGAATTTCGGGAACCCCCCCCGACATTGCCCTATGGCGACAAATGTCGGTAAGGGGTTAAAGGGGAAAAAGTAGTGAATGCAAGGATTTTACGTGAGTAGGGGTTTGGGAAAACATGTAACTTCCCCGTTCTGTCTCCTTCTCTTTTCCCCCAGAAAACTGGAAGAAAAAATTTTCCCCTTTCCCCGCCTCGCTGAATGTACCTAAAGCTTGTGATTAGCTATTACCTGTACAATGATGACTATATTATTGTATATGTTTATATTGCCTTCATCTCTATATCGGGATTTAATAACACTATTTATTATGACATTGATGAGTTACATGTTGGCATTATTTTTAAAGCCAAAATGAAAGGGGAAGTACTTCAGACATGGTTCCTTAGACATTTCCTTCACAGGGGATTTTACCTCTTCTGAGTGCTGTAGGATGACTCTTTGTTAGTGCAGGATTTGCTATTTTGGCCTCTTTTTCATGTGCTTGGATATCTCTAGTTATATATTCCTGGCATTGAAGTAAGTGGTCAAAAAGGAAAAATCAAAAAAAAGAAAAAGAAAATATATTAATAAATAAAACAGTGTTTTATGTATCATTGCAAATGATATATTATTGTTTTGATTCTCTTGTTATTCCTTCAAGAAATTAATTACCAATCTGTCATCTGGGTGTTGCCAAATGGGAGGTGTGTCCCTGCTTTTCTTTGCTATCACTTTTCTGTTTCTTTTCTATTCTATTCTGTGTTTTGTCTGGCTTGATAAAAGAGGCAATTCTGGCATGGCCTTCATTTTTTTAATTTTTCGAAGTGTGCACTGTATGGAGTAAATAACATCACAATTTTATAGATGGGATTGTTTCAGACACATACCATTATCTGTACTTTTTTTTTTAAAGAAAAAATATTAAATTCTAGATTTTTACTTTTTTTTCAATTTGTTTAAACAGATTTTATTTACTTTTTTGCTTTTAGTCCCAATATGATTACTTTTATAATACATAGTAAAACATAACTACATTGCTATACATTATTGTGAATGTGACAGGCAGCCTATTAGACTTTGTCTGTTGCAGAGCCTAATAAGCTCCTCCTGTACATGGCAGACCTGGAGGCCATTATTTTGCCTCTATTTTGCAAGGTTAGGCGCCCTGTGATCTCGTCACTTGAGTGCCAAGGGTGACACCTCCCCCTGTTAACCATCTAGATCTGGAGATGCTACTAACCGTAATCTAGGTGGTTAAAGGGCAGGGATCAGAACCAGCGGCATTCTCGGCCACTGAAACGGAAGCCTGGCTGTACATTATAGCCGCCTCCCACTGCTGATTGTCTGGACAAAACCTCTGTGGCTTGGGAGACTTGTCAATTTCCCCCGGGGACTAAGGAGTTTCTGTATGTCAAGGGGGTGCATTGGGCCCAACTGGAACCCCCCACTGTCCTGCCTGCTTGACATGTGCCTAGGCGGCAAAAGGGGAAAATGGGTGACAATCCCGCTCTGCTAAGTGCTGGGGCCATCGGAAGTAGAATGTAGCAGTCGGGTCAAAACCAAAAAAAGGAACGCCAAAACCCCCAAAATCAGAACGGGGGATAAACGTAAACAAATCAAGGTCAAAGCAAACGGGTGCGAGATACCCAAAAAAGAGCAACAAGCCAAGTAGGAGAACGGGCCGGGGTCAGGTATAGGGAAAGCAAACACAAAAAAAAAAACAAGTAAAAAGGAAAGCCAGGAATAAACAGCCTGCATCAGCCGTCGGGGGAGTTTAAAGGGGATTCCTGGATACCGCCCCTGTAGCGATTGGAGGGCTGCAGCCCTCCCATTTGGTTACCTCCCCTTCAGGATGGGGGGCGTCTGTCACTCACGAGCTGTCAGCAGAAAGTGTACAGGGTGGGGTTGCGAATAACTGCTGCAGCCTGTTGATCCCTGCAGCCTGAGCACAGCCTCCCGGCATTTCCCAAGTGGCCGTACGGGGGAAACTACCATGCTGCCGGGGCAGTTTGCCCCCCATTCGATACTCTATTACACTGTGCTGACAGTCATGCATTTTTTAAAAGGGCATGTCCCAATGGCACAGGTAAATATACCCGACTGGTTTTTTGCTCCAGGGTTTAGGGAAAAAAGTCCCCCCCCCCTTTGCATGCCCTTTTTATTTTCCCACCCAAAACCGGGGGAAAAAATGAACTTTTCAATGTTTTTGGACCGCCCGGGGCTAAAAACCGCCCAAAAAAAATCTTGCGTTTGGAGCCCTAAAATATCACTGCAGGGTAAACTACAAACTTAAATCTAAAATAAACCTTTTTTTAAATCCTTATAAAATCAAAACCACTTAAAATTTCCTAAGCACATAAATTCCCTTGTCAATACACACTAGGGTGGTGTAATATTGCCCTCCAAACACCCTATACAAAAAACTAATACTGGTGGGTTTGCCCGCCCGAAAAGGTCGGCCCCCCCTGGACAAAACCTATTTTTTTCCCTTTCCATTCCCTAAATAGGGTTTTATAGATATTTTTTACAAAAATGGGGAACCACAAAGTGTATTATAAGGTATAATAAAAGGGACTAAAACCATATTTTATAGTAATTTAATAAATGAAAAACCACGGTGTATATACTGGGGTCCAAACAAGGACTAACCAACAGCACACCACCACGAAAGAAAAAAAAATATTTTATATCTTAGGTCAAATGACAATAATCATATTCAAAATAAATACGACCATAGGTTGATTTCTCAAAAAATCCATTTCCCAAAAGAAATATACTTTTTAGGTCAGGAATAATAAACATACACCAAAGTAGATACGACCTTTAAGTTGTTTTCTAAAAAATTTCCTATTTTCCCGACGCTTTTCCCCCCTTTTCCCTCACTGGGGTTCATCAGGGGGTATAGGAGACCATGATACACAGAAAGGCGTGGCGATAAAGCTGCTAGTGCTTAATGAGACCACCACTGTTGGGTTTTTGGGACCTTTTTCCTATTTATACCCGAGGGCTACATTTGAGGGGCCCCAAACACTGGGGGCCCTTTCCTCGCCGGTGTTCTGCGCATGCTTTCCGATCAAGGGTTCCTATTTCCCAGATTGACTTTTCCGGTCATCGCATTTACAATTTCAGTCGCAGTGAATACAGCCACTGCGCATGCCCCCCCACTGTATCCCTCGTCGTTTCTCGGTCGGGCAATAGCGCTAGCCTCGCCGTAAAAGTTTGGGGCCCCCCGGTTCACCCCTTTAGGGGTTTTTAAAAAAGATAGTAATTGACCCCCAGTCGAGGAAATGGTATTAAGGGAAAGATTTTACACATTGTATTATGCCCAAATAGCTTACAATATTATAATCCAGATACTCATCTTTCCCGAGTCCCCTCATTCCTACTGTTTTAGTTCAACTTAAAGGACATCTGTAGACAAACCAGTATCAGATACATCAAAATTAATAGTACCAAACCCCTTTTCCCTTAAAATATATTGGCACCAATGGGCCAAAAGGCATATAAAAAAGAGTCAAATTAGATATTACTTAATATGAAAAAAAAAAAACAAATTTTTTAAAGTAAGGCAGGGATTTATGCCCCTCATGTCAATTTTTTTTCCCCAAAATTTTTACTCTGAACCGTGGGGGCAGAAAATCATATAAAAAAAACCAAAAAAAACATCTCAATTTAGATTCTGGTTGCAATGTTTTTTAAATCGATAATCCATTCAGTTTCCTTTCACAGTAATCTTTACAATTCCCTTTTCTGAAGTTACTTGCATTTTTCAATACACAAAAAGTAATGCCAGTGGTTTCCCCCGTGTTCCTGCCAGACTGTCTCGCTAAAGGGGGCTCTCTCCTTGCCTAATGTTCCCATTTTTTCCTACCAAATTTTTATTGGTCTCGGGGCTTCCCCTATACTGCTTACCCCTCTGCAATTGCAGAGGTTCACCACCCCCTGAGTTCTAAAATTCTAAAAATCCCTGATATCAAAAGTTTTTTTCCCGGGCACATTGCTTAAAAATTTAGTTTTATCAACGATTTGCAATAGATACCTTCCCAACCATACATACCCGGGGGTTTCCGACCAGCCTGTGCCTTTTGATTGATGGCACAAAATGACTGTGAACTAATCTTTTCCTAAGGATCTTCCCCCCCTATATTCACCTGAGGTTTTTGGTAGATGACAGTCAGATAGATCTGAGTCAGATTTTAAATGCCCCGTGTTTATTAGGATCTTCATGATCTTTGTTCTGATCATCGAAAGGGGACCTAAATCCGAAAATTCATTGGACCCTTTTCTTGGGGAAATTTTGGTTCAATAGAAAAATTTTTTACTTTTTCCAAAGCGACTTTTAATGCTGTTTTTAAAAGTTGGGGAAGGGGGTATCCTCTCTAAGAAACTATTCCCTTAGATCTCCTGCTTTCATAAAACCCTCTTTTAAATTGGAGCAATTTCTACGAATCCTAAGGTACTTGGGCCTTTTTGGTATTCCTTTCTGGATTATCAGGGTAATGTGACTCCCCCCTAAATAGACTATTTGGGTTGATGTTTCCTTTCTGTGGGTTTGTGTATGTATAAAAAACCCATGCCCCTTTTGAATTCAAATCCCAAAAAGGGAACTCAATGGTTTTGTCTCAGATTGAAAATTGGACCAATTCATTGATTTTAAAAACATCAATGAAAAATCCCTTAAAAGACGCCTTGTGCCCTGCCCCCACGAAGACGTCATTTTATAATACTCCCCATAAGGATGTTCTGGGTGTGAAACATTCCATTTCCTCCCGACCCCCAGAAATTCCGCTCCCCCCCAAACCCCGGAACATTTGCTACGTGGGGGCAAAAGGGCTCCCCCTAGCAGTGCCCCTGAGCGGTGGTAACCCGGGCCCGAAGAGGAAATTGTTGTGAGTTAACGTATTTGAGGTGTTTAAGAACCCCTTCCTTATGTTTTCATACGTTCCCCCTTTTGAGGGAAAAAAACTCAACCGCGTGTAGGCCCCAGGGTGTGGAAAGCTGGTAGATAGTGCCTCACATCCCCACTGAGGCCAAAAAATTTTCCCATAATCTGGATCCCTTCAAGTTTTTTTAGAAAGGTATGTATTCTTCAGATACGATGGCGTGTCACCACAAAATTCCCCAGAACCTTGTCATATAGATCCCAATGTTCTGTGTAATGAGGACCCTGACACTATTGGGCGTCCTTTTTTAAAGGAATAGTCCCTTGTTATTTTTGGGGGGAGTAAAAAGTTGCCAATTTTTTTTTTTTTAGGGGAGTAAAAACCGGCTTTACACAGAGAGAATACCCCCATTTAAACCCCCCAATTACTATCATTTCCAAAACCTCCAAAAATTCCTCGGTAGGGTCATTCCTCAAAATGGGATAGCCCCCCTTTCTTCAGAAGTCGACTACACATAAGACTATTTATCGAATCCAAATTACTACAGGTTCCCCCCCCCCTTTTCCGAGGGTTTTTAAATTTCAATCCTAGGGTCAGATTCAGTTCTCTTTGGGGCCAAAAGTTTCTTTTTTAATCAGATTCGAAGAATAAATCCTATTGATTCTTCCCTTTCAAATGACTTAAAACCCTTTGGGTTTCCATTTTTAGAAAGATATCTATTATGGGGGTCCTGGGTGGAGGGAACCTCGTGCTTTTTGGGTTAAAGGTCTGTTTGAGGGGAAATACTATCCCCCTGATCCCCCTTTTCCCTCAAACCAACCCGAGTCCTTACTCCGGGAGATCTTTAAGAGATCCCCCGGGGCCTTCACATTTGTTCATCATTATGCCTAAAAAAAATTAAAACCCCTTTATTTTTCGCACAAATAGATTAATACCCTTGACCCAATTAAATTCATAAATTTTGTGTTGGTTACATATGTAGCCCCTGGAGAGTATTTTTTTTCCTTGTAGTAAGTGATCTCGGGGAAAAATTTGTTCATTTGGGGTTTTTCCCTTTGTTGGCCCCCCCTCCCTGTTTTGTTTGGGCTGCTGGACCGTATTTTCCCCTGAGGGGAGACCGCTGCAGGGTTTTTCCATGAGGTCCGTGCTAAGTTTGACAGCGGTTTTACAGACGACTTAAAAAACCGAAAACCCTGAAAAACTGCCATGGGGGCAAGCCCAAGGAATAACAGAGGGAAAAACACAACACAGTTTAAGAGAAGATGCTGCAGAATTTTTTATTTACAGAGAACCAAGGATTTATAAAACAAATATCTGAACGGGCAAAAGATCCCCCTTTAAATTATCTGCTTATCACATTTAGTGTAACTAGAGTGGGCGAATTTCTCAAAAAATTTTAATTTTGGGGGGATTTTGCCGATTTCCGACAAAATTCGTTTTTGGGCCGAACGTGTTAAAAAACACTATTTCCCGGCGCACAAGCCTCAGGGTTTGTAGAATTTTTCCATGCCCTTAATTGCGGGGAGTTGGTTTTTGGGCTTCATTGTTGTGTTTTAGTTTGAACCCAGATCTGCCGCCGTTTAGAATCACTTACATAGAATTTCCTTGGGCACTTTTAAAAGGAAAAACTGACCAAAAACTGAATGGGGAATGTAGCCCGATAAAGTTATGGCAGCGAAAGCTGGAAAAAAAACAAGTGAGAGCTCAGGTGGAACATAGTGACAAATGTGGGGGTGACCGAGCCCCCAAACAGGAGAGGTCAGAGAGTGGGCCCAAGACATCTTTAGTGGCAAAAAAAGGGGTAGGGCCCCAAGTGGCACAATGACCAGTGGGAAGTTTTCGGGCAGTAAAAGCATGAAAGGGCAAAAGTGGAAATTACATTTTGGAGGTGGCAAAAAACGGAGTAGGCCACAGGTGGCACAAAGCACGTGTGGGGGTCAGGCAGCAGAGCATGAGATCAACAGGGCACAAAAGGACATTCTGGAGGTGGCAACAACAGGGGTAGGCCCCAAGTGGACATGACCGTGTGGAGGGCCGGCAGCAGCGCATGAGATCGGCGTGGCCACAAATGACTTTTTAGAGGTGGCAAACAGGTAGGCCACAGAAGGGGCACAATGACAGAGAGTGGAGGTACGGCAGCAGCGCATGATAGAGAGTTGGGACAATGAACAGTGTGGGGCACAGATCAACAGCGGGAAGCATGAGGCAAAAAGTGGCACAATACATTCTGGAGGGGGAAAAACAGTAGTGGGCACGAGTGGGGACAAAAACACAGGTGGGGGGGGAGCAGCCACAGCAGCAGCATGAGGTCAACATGGCACAATGACATTCTGGGGTGGCAAAAACGGAGTAGGCCACAGAGTGGCACAAAGCAGAGAGTGGAGGGGGAGGCAGCAGCAGCATGAGGTCAGGGAGTGGGACAATGACATTCTGGAGGGGCAAAAAGTAGTAGGCCACAGAGTGGACAATCAGAGAGGGAGGTCACGGGAGCAGCAGCTGAGGTCAAAAAGTGCACAATGACAGGGTGTGGGGGTGACAGCGGCAAGCCAAGCAGCATGAGGTCAGAGAGTTTTGGGCCCAATGACAGAGGTGGGGTGGGTGGAAACCCGTCCCTGGGAAAAATGGTTGGTGGCAGATGGGGAAACTGTTTAGCAGATTTTGGGCATCAGGCGGGGGGCGCATAAATGTGGCTAGGCAGGTAGTTTGAACCCCCGGGCCCATTTCTCACAGTTTGGGTGAGGCGTCAGGTGTGTATCTCGCCCCAAGGGGATTGGGGTGTGGAAATCCTGGCCCATCCAAAAACCCCGATTTCATGTTGACAAAGGTCGCCGGTTTCCCCATTTCCCGTGGACAAAGCTTCTCCTTGGGGGGAACGATGGCCCCGCCCCCGAACACCCCTTGAGCCACCTACTGAAATGGGGAGGACAGCTT